>CAMKVN010000953.1:0-22107 GCA_946474995.1 Funneliformis geosporum
TTACATTGCGTTTGAAAAGTATCGTTTGTGAATTGATTCTTAATAAATTGATGCTTTTGGACATCATTTGTATTAATTGTATTTTGTACTATCATTAAACAGAATTCGTTAATGTTTGAAGAATAGGAGTGATGACGGATATTAGATTGCGCATTTCGTTTTTGATATCATTGACGGATGATTCTACAAGACCAATACGTTGTAAATTTTCAGTTTGAGATAATGAGGAAATAGTTTAATTCTGATTATTAGTAATCGTTTGTGGAATTTGTTGTTTGGAAGTTTGTTCATCAAAGGGCATTAAGTAGTCGTCATGCGAAGGGAATTCATAATTTGGATCAGCAATGTGATTTGGGTCATATTCAATGTTATGCATGAATTCAAGTCGATTTAAACAGAAACCAATTTCGTTTAAGTCGTCAGATTGGACCATAATATCAGATTTGATCGCTTTAATCTCGTCGTCGATTGCAAGAAGTCTATTTTCAAATGAATCAAGTTTCTTTTGTACTAGTTTGAGCGCATCAACTATATTCTTTGGTGTCTGAGGGAGGTCCTTAATGATGGGTGGATTTTGATTGCTGACAATATTTGAAAATGAAGGATTGTTTGGATTGGTTTTGTTAAAAGTACAGGATGGTTTGTATGGTTCAGGTTTAAAACGATCATACAATGGTTTATATGGGTTGGCAGGTTTTCGGTCTGAACAATCTTTAAATTCATGTCCTGGAGCACCACAGCTACGACAATGTTTAGTAGAAAGGTCCATCCAAAAAAGTATTCTTTCTTTAAATTTTTGTGACTGCGTCACCGCAGCATCTAGGTCGTCAAGAGAAGCAAAATTGATGAAAGCATAAGGTCGGAGACAATATTGTTGATCCCTAGAGATAAAACAAGATTTAGCTTTGATGTGTACTAGAAAGTCCTGTAGTTACTGTTGATTAGTATTGAGAGGAAGTCCCGTTAGTTTTAATTTGAATTGTTGGCGCAGTGAAATTTGCATAGGGTCTAAATCGGTAGGTTCAATACGTAGAGCATTTTCCAAGAATTGGATAGACCAGTGCTCATCGTAAAAAGGTTTGATAGTTTCGGCTTTTTCAAAGACAATGAAGACAATTTGCCACGGATCACAGATAATCATGGAGAATTGGGTGATCATTCCATATTTGACAAAGTAATTTCGTAATACATCTGATTTAACAAACAAAGGGATGTCAGAGATCTTTAGGGTCCTTCCTTTTTCAGCATTCTGTTTGATCTGCTTTTGGGTTGGGTCCACAACCGTGAAGATCAGATTATGTTGTGATTCTTGAGTATCCTTAATTGTATGCAGGAGTTCATCTATTGTACGGAAATAGACAAAGAATTTTCTCAATTTGGAAATGTAGTTGGAACCCTGATACCCATTATAGCGAATGAATAAGGAGTTGATATTGGTACGTTTTTCAGCAATAGATTTGCCTTTTATATCGGACATGTTATCAGTTGCGTAAAAACGCGTCGGTGCAGTAATAATATTATATGTAACTCCTTTTTGCTCTTGTTCACGTGACTCATTTTCAGAAACTTCATTGTCCCAAGATTATTTGTTTTTTTCTTTGTCGTTGTCGAGAAGTTCGTAATCAAAACCTGTGTCTTTAAACAAGTATTCATCGTTGTTCTTGGCGTGCATAGAGTCATTTGTATTAAGTACTGATGAAATTGGGGTTTGTTGTTCAGTTGAAGTGACAGTTGGGTCAACTTCCATGTCGGCTGGTTTGTAAGTTTCAGTATTTTCTAAAGTTTGTAAGGTTCTACAGGTGTTGGGATAACAGTTTCAGGAGTTTGATTATTAACGATATTTTGTACTGGGATATTGTCAGTTTGTTCATTTGAAATGGTGATAATTTTTTGTTTTTTGAGAGAAGTGTTTTCAGTTGTATTTATATTTTTAGAACCAGAAGCTTGAGCATTGTTGTAGTTTGGTCTTTTGTTAATTTGTTGTGTTCGTTTGTGTTGTTTGTTAGCAGAGGTAGCTCTAGTAATAAGCATTTTGTTTTCTTTGTCGATTTTTTTTAAGTAACTGGAAGGTCGTAAGAAAGAGTTTTTTTTTTCACCACTTTTTTATAAACAATCTTACTATATTGCTGTTTCATACCATGTGAAAAAAACTTGTCCAAAAAATAAATAGAAATTATGCTTCACTGCCTGGTGTTAAAACCAGTGCAGATCTTACCTATATAAGTTAACCTAGCACACATTTCAGATATGCGCAATATCGAGTGGCTGGATTAGTGGATCATCTATTGACTCCTACTCTAGCGAGGAATTAACTGATAATATACGATACTTTTTTTTTTTTAAACTCCGCTAAATCAATTATTGATTATTTAAAAGGATATGAGAAATGATATATTAATTGATTGCTCTTTCGAAAACTTTTGCAAAGTAACTAAAGATGTCAACCTCTTTTTATGGCGATTACTACTTTAGCTCTAATAGAAGAATTAACAGTCCAAAAACCAGTGGTATGTGATGTTTGACTTCATTTTAAATCCCTTGAGGGTAGGATAATAGCAGTTAATTTAACGTAGAGAGCGTCACTACCTCTACTACCTCTACTACCCTCACTACTTCCACAAGCTCTATTACCTCTAATAAAAGGTAAGTAAATATTGACAACTGATACTTCACATTTAATTTTTGGGTAACAAATAATTCTTCTATAATGGTAGCACTTCTGCTGTTCTTAAGCCTATTGAAGACGAAAAATTAAGAAAGCTCCGCTGATTATGGTGGGAAGAGGGCAACATACACCCACAAGCAAAATGGAAAGAGGCCAAGTAAGTTCTATCATACAATTGTTTATGAATTAGCGACTCATATAAACCAATTTTCGCTGATTACATAAGGCTCCCCTACATTATTGCTGAGGGAATCACATTAGAGAAATACGAAGAACGCACAGATAAGTTTAACTTCTTGCTTTTTGGGAATGTAAAATCATCATTAATGAACTTCCATCAGCACACCACGAAAGCTTTATTGGTTCTATCTCAACAAACATAATGATGAAATGCGGTCCTGTGTATGGAACTGATGCTGAAATCAGAAGTCTTGGCACAATTCGTAATTATTAATATACTAACTGCTTCAGCCTTATGTTTGTAACATTATATTAACCTTTGTTTTTCTTAAGGAACTCGCACTGAAAATTCCGAAAAAGAACCTGATGCATGTTTTCGCTCTGAAAAACCAAAAGTGTCATCACTAAGCAAGAGCAATGGAAAGGTACCTTCTTTATATTTGTTCTAAACTATACAACATCGAGGGTTCATATTTTCATGATTTCAGGAAGATCCTTGGCCAAACCTTGTCATTGAAGTTGCGTATTCTGAAAGCAAATAGCATGTCCTAGACAAGGTGAAATAGTATTGGTTAGGTAATTTTAACTGTGTCCATGATGTAATAGTCGTCAAAATCGATACAGTTTCTAGTGACCAAATTCCTAAGCGTATGCAGGTATACTATCTTGTTTGAGATGCAGGTGACATTTCAATGTTTGCTATTCTAAATTTAATTAATTGTAGACTTGGCATTTTTGCATCTCAGATAAACGTTATTGATATAGAGATGTCCTATATCGAAATTATGTAATATTACAAACAAAAATAATTTCTTTTTTATCAATGTGTTAAAATTTCTAATGTGATATTTTAATTGTTAGTTTGAATTTAGAACTCATGACAAATATGGAAATCCAACAAATATTCAACAGAATCAATGTATTATCAACATTTCACTGGATTATTTATATCACGATAGATTTTCTAATATTGTAATTCCTCGACAACTTCTTCCTGATCCGATTGCATTGGATTTCTTTTTAGTTCGAGAATCATTCCTTTGTATGTATCGAGAGGAGTGAATGACAGAGAAATATTATGTGTTATTCAACCAAATATAGAGTTCACATAATTTATAGAACAAAGCATAAAATTCTCATATGGAATTTATAAATGATTCCGATGTAATTGTTTAATGCAATAAATGTTTATCAGAAAAAAATCCATGTATACTTGCTTTATTGTTACTAATAAAATATATTAGGCAAGGTGTCAGTTACATGAAATACAGTTATGAAAATTTTTATTTATTGTCTATTATTTATTTTTGATTATTTTTTGTACATGTAATATCGAGGAGAAGGGCTTTGATCTCGTTGTATACCACCAATGTTCTTGCCGATTGGTCATCAATGTTGCTTGTAGACTTGACATCCCTGATTCGGTCATCATATGCCTTGTAGTAACAATACCAGTATAAGATTTTCTTTTGTGAGACCTTCATTTCCACCCTAAATAGATCAACTATATTTTGCGATGTAACTTTAATAGATCCTGTTAGAATCGCTTCTAAAGAGAATTTGGGAATCTCAATATCAAATGTTCTACCTCCAGTTTGCTTAAGCAAACCTACCTTACCTTTCATATAAGAAGATAACTCGTGCCTCAAATATTGTTTTACTTTCTGTTTGGCAGAATCCAAAGAAGCTACAACTGTTTCTAAATTCGGGTTCTCTTTGTGAACAGTTACCCCTGGTAACAAATCATCTTGAAGTTTCTTTTCTCGCTTCCTTTGCCTGATCTCATCACCAACCTTCTTCTTAATTTGTCAGATGAGGATACGGATTCGGATTCGGATTTGTCAGATTCAGATTGAATCAAATTCAGATTTTTCGGATTCGGATTGAATCAGATTTTGCCCAAATCTGATCTGATCCAATCCGTGCAGAACACTAGGTCAGGTGTATCAGACACTATAAGTCTTCACTGAATAAAATATATGTATTCTGTAATAAACTGACCTGTTCTCAAACTGGTTTTTGTACAATACATGCTAAATCTGTTTATAAGAAAAACTGGCTAAAGAGGCACAAATAAGTAGGTAGGATTTGTAATTTTAGTTAAAAATACTAAAGCAAAGGAATTTTGAATATCTACTTTGCAGAATTTTTTAGAATCGAAACTATATTGTGATCAAGTTGAAAATTTATCATAGAATTTATAATCAAGACCTAGTTATGATATAGTTTCATGATGTTACGTTAAGGATAAATAAATCGTACAAATAAAGTTGATTCATGTTAAGAAAATTGTCATCTGATTTAGCCAGGTTGTATAAAGGTGGTAATGATATCGCCAGAGAATATTGAATATATAGTGAATAGATAACAAACAAATAGTAAATATGTATTAAATATGTATTAAATAGATAGTAAATAAATAGTAAATATATAATAAAGCTTTTATTTCGAAATTGCAAATAAATTGTAAAGTATTCTATAAGATCTATTTAATATACATTAAAGTATTTTTAATCTAATCGCTTGTAAATCTAGTATTCTAAATTATTAATAAAAATATAAAACTATTCTATAAATATAAATTGTAAACTATTCTATTAATAAATCGTAATTAATAATAATTATTAAACAGCTTTAAAGAAATACAAATTTCTAATATACAAATCATTTCTAGGATCAAATTTGCCTTTGATACATTCTTCTTTTTTACAATAATGAACAAATGATTATTAGCATTTACTAAACTAATAGAGAAAACCCTTCACCAATTGTCATTTGTAATCTGTATATCAGACAATTAAGCTTTTTTTGATTTAATTCTTTAAACCAATCAACAATAATAAATGCGAATCAAAGGTTGTCCTTTTTATGGCAGAATATTGCTTTTATAATCATAAAATTATCTCCATCTTCAACATTGATTAATACAACATCCCTGATATATAAACGACGTAAAGAGGTATCACTTTCTTTTTCAAAAATAAAACTAGCATATTTGAAGAATATTAACGTGTTGTTAGTAATCACAGAATTGTTACCAAAATCTTTATAATTAGCTCTAATTCTACTTGGACATTCATCAATAAAGATGTTTAACATTTCTTTGAAGAACATATTTCTTTAATGATATATTGAAAATTCATTTATCTGTTAAGAATGATAATAAATCGTTCTTTTTGGAACAATAATTGAATCATTCTTAAAAATGATAATAGATTATTCTTTTAGAAATTATTCTTTTTGAAACGATAATTGAATCATTTCTTAAGAATGATAATAGATCTTTTTTTTGGAATAATAATTAAACTGTTCCTTAAGAATAATAATAGATCGTTCTTTTTGAAATAATAATCAAATTATTCCTTAAGAATAATAATAGATTGTTTTTTTAAAATAATAATCAAATCATTCCTTAAGAATGATAATAAGTTGTTCTTTCAGAATAATAATTGAATCGTTTCTTAAGAATAATAATAAATCATTCTATCAAAATAATTCTTTTTATCATTTTATCAGAAAAATTCTTTCTATCATTTCTTTAGAATGATGTATTATTATTTTATCAGAATAATTCTTTCTATTGTTCCTTTAAAATAATGCATTATTATTCTATCAGAATGATTCTTTCTATTATTCCTTTAGAACAATGTATTATTATTCTATTAGAATGATTCTTCTGTTATTCCCTAAGAATGATATACTATAGTTCTATTGGAACAAATTTTTTATCGTTCCTATAGAACAATGATTTATTATACTATCAGAATAAAGCTTCTATTGTTCTTTAGAACTATGTATATCATTCTATTTGAATGATTTTTTTATACTTTCTTTAAAAAAATTTTTAAATTTCAGCTTAAATTTAAGCTCGAGTTTTGCTTAACTTTGACTCAAATTTGTATTCAAGTTTTGCTCAACTTTAGGCTTAAGTTTAGCTTGAGTTATCTCAAGTTGAATCAAGCTTAACTTGAAATTGACTCAAGTTAAACGAGTCAAATTTTTATGACTCAACTCAACTCAACTCATTTGAATCAAAAGTTGGCTCAGCTCATTCAGAACTCTAGTAATATGTTTCTAAAAAGAAAATTTAGTAATTAGCTATTAATAATAAATTTACAAAATGATCTATCTCAAATTTGAAAAGAAAATCAAACACTAATCAAATTAATTAAATTTAATTTATACTAAATATAGTATATACTAATATTTAAGGTGTAGAACAGAATCTCAAAATAAACAGTTTATTACCTTAATCGACTGTTATAGACGCTTACCTAAATCTTATTGATTCCTTTCAGATATTTCCATGCCATAGTTCTTTATTTTTTATGACTTCTTTGCCTAGGCTAAAGTACAGATTGCTAAATAATCAAGGATTGTTTAATATATAACCAATAATATCCATAATAGATATACAGTATGCTTCACCAATATTTTTAAACATTGATGGTATTTTCTTGCTAGAAATATTAATTTGTCATGATTTTATAAGAGTAAAGGCAGTTTCTGTTTATACTTTCTAAACCTTTGGTTATTTGGTATGATGTCTTCATTTTTAAATTTCAAATAATGAATTATATCTACTAATTAATTATATGCCTGTATAGCTAATAAAGAATTAATATAGATTATCTTATAATTAGTTATCTTATAATTTGTTTTCTTAATAAAATTTGGTTTTATTATCTATATATTTCAAAAAAAATCTGACTTATATATGTGATAGTTTTGCATTCAACTAAACATTAACAATTTAGTGACTAAAGATGATACAGCAATTGATTTCAAATTTACAAATTGTTGCAACATAAGCTAAAATTAGTTGCAACATTATAAGTTGCAACATATATAGGTTAAAACTAATTGCAATGTAAAATGTAACATTAAAAGTTACAACATATTAATTACAGTTCCAATCTTTATCAGTGACATTCTTAAAATATGATGTAAAATTACTAATATCATTTGGCAGTTGTTAATTATTAAAAGCTTGATTGGTAATTACTTCTTCATTTGAATATTTTCGCTCATTATTTCTTTATCTTCTTTATCATCTTCATCTTCTCTATTGTCTTCATCTTCGTCACTTTCATTAAACTTATTCATTATTCTTTTATAGATATTTTCAAATTCTATATCACTTTCATTCATTTCATAATTATCTGTATCATCTTCACTTAATTCATTATCATCTATATCATCTTTGCTTACTTTTTCAGTTTCTATCATTTTTTTATTTTTATCATTTTTATACCAATAGGCGGTATCATTTCATTTCTAATGATAATCACATTTTCGAGAAAAATAAAATGTAGTAAAATAACGCTAAAAATGAATTATATATTAATGTCAATATTTAGTACCTTCTATTCTAAAATATATTTTGTTTAATTTCAAAGGTATGTTAAATGTATTGTATCACTGTTTAATATAATTATATTGAATATTGCTAGAAAAATATCAGTTTCAAAACATTTTTTTCAGAGTAAAAAATAAAATATAATTCTTTGAATAAAAAAATAATAAATTTTATTATATAAGTCCAAAGTCTGTTAAATAAAATTCACTTAAATATATTACCAAATAAACTTTATTCACTTAAATATATTACTAAATAAACTTTATTCATTTAAATACTATTTTATTGTTAACTAAAATAGTACAATTTGATTGTTACAATGATTATTCAATCTATTTGCTGATCTATTATTCAAAAAATAAACTATTATTATAATTTTTAATTTTGCTGTATATTATTACTAAATATAATTACTAATGAAAGTTAAAAATTATTAATTGTTAAAATATGTAGCCAAAATAATACATAATAAAGTTTAGATTATTTTTTTTCACATATCATTTTTTTACAAATTCTCTCTCTTTCATCTTTTTTTTTAAAATTCAAAGTCAATTTCTTGTTATTATAACTAGTAGATATACTATTTAAAGTTAAATGAAAAATGCAAATAATAATATTTTCATTGACAAAAATGAATTAGCAATCCTTTAGGTGATTTTTCATTTTTAATATAAAAAATTATATCAGTTTGTCATCAATATAAAAAACCATATCAGATTTTAAGATTATTTATTACCTATGAAAATATACTTAAAGAAAAAAATATTTGCTTACTTTCTTTTTAGTTCCAATAAAAACCAATGACCAGAAACAGTTTTAAATAACAAATCTTCTACAGGTCGAAAAAAAAATTCTGATGATGATCAGACTTCAACTCCAAAGACCAATACTAAATATTAAAAAATAAACTTAGTTTTAAGTGTAAGCTAAAAGAATATATCGATGAATTTAATGATCAGCAGGATGTTTTAGCTCTAAAGACTGCTATTAAATATAAAGCTACAACAATTCTTGTTAAACATAAACAAAAGCTAACTTAAGAATTAGCTGTTAATGATAAAGATTTAAATAAAGATGTTAATATTTAAGAATAAGATCTAATTAATAAACTTCTTGAATTAAGTAACAATGATAATGACAGTGATAGTGATGATAATGTTAATGATGATGATGATGATCTTTTAGAAGAAAACTTTTTATTTAGAATCATATTATATATTATTGTATCATATTTTGACATAACATGAATAAATTTTGTTCTTATTTTTTTGATTGTTCAATTTTTTAGATGAGAATCAATTTAATAAAATATCAGACGCAATCCTTTTGTTTTGATTAATAATAACAGGATTGATAATAATGCATCAGATGAGATAATCAGACTTATACAAAATATTAATGAGATTTGTAATAACAGGATGGATGTATTCAAATCCTATTCTTATTTACAAACCATACCTCATCATACATCTCAACCTATAAGATCTAGTGATACACCTGGATCTAATAATATATATATGAGATCCAATAGAATACCTTAATCTAATGATAGGTTTTGAATTTATGTTTTAGTTTTAAATATTTTAAACAAAGTTTTAGATATATAAAATTGTGTTCTAAACCTGTCTAAAATCTATCCAAAACTGTCCAAAATTGTCCAATTATTCAACACTGCTTTAACCTAATAATACATAGGATCTTTGCAGTAGAAAGAGGTAAAACTGCCAAGAAAAATCAATTTACTTTTATATGCTAAATATGATTTTTAGGCTGAAATATGTTCAAATTTAGCATTAACTAATTTTTTATTTTTTTTGACAGTTTTTCTTTTTTCTATTACAAAGACCCATATATTCAAGATCTGGTTTTACATCATAGCCTAAAAATACATATACAAGATCAGATAGAAAACCTCAAACTAACAATACATATACAAGATTTAATGATAATAATGATGTGTTTAGTTCAAATCCCTATTCTACACCTTAGTCTAATATGAGAATCAATGATACAGATATATTTTATTTGAATACAACTAACATATTTCATCAAACATCAGAATCTAATGAATCTATACTTCTAGTAGTATTCAGTAATATGTTAAATATTCATCAAATATTTTCATAGTTATGCGAAAATATGAGCATTTTATTACTGGCATATAATATGTATATATTAATGCAATCACCAATCACAAATGCATTCAACTTAAATTTTAATTCATCAATGTAGCAATTGGTATACCACAAATGTGAATCAAGAATATAAAGTAAGTATAATAGTAATTTATTTTGATTAGTTAATATTATTAATTGTGATAATTTGTATAATTTAGATAGAGAAGAATTGTGATTTTCTCGAAGAATTAAAATATCTATTTCTTCAAATTGAAAATCCTAATAAGTGTGTTTTTGAAGAGTTAATCTGTCAAATGTTTAATTATAATCTCAATTTAGCTGAAGGAATAGATTTATTATGTATAGCAAGCAAAAATTTTAGTGACTTTTAAAATAAATTTCTTAATGAAGTTAAAAATGTAACTAAAGAGTTTAAAGATAAAAAACTTCATTAAGCAGTTCATTTATTTTAATTACATTATTTTTGATTATTTCTGTTAATTTATTCTTTTATTTACAATGAAAATATTACAACTCACCCTTTGAAAAGCGATATAATTTTATTTATTAATAAAGCAAAAATACTAAAAATATTAGTAAGATGGTTAAACTTGACGAATATGAGCTCAAGACTTTTTACAAATTTTACTTAGATTTATTAGAAAGGCATTTATCATAAATTATAATTCTAGAGATACTGATAGGACAAAATCTTTAGATAATATAACAAAAAATATTGCAGTTCTATCTTGAAATGGCAGAAACTTTGCTAGTAATTTACATTTGTGAAATATGAATTATTCTATTTATTACTTATATTGATATATTATTTATAATTTTAACTTATTAATAAGTTCATTTTTGTTATATTAGACATTTCTGTTATATATTATATTAAACTTAATGAACACCCTCCTTCTTTTATCTAATAACAATATTGTTTTATTACAATAGCTGTAAAATTCTATAATGAGCAGATTAAACAATTGATTTTAATTATATGATGATTTTTTTTCTATAATTGTATTCACTGCTAATTTTTTCACAATAACATTTTTTATTAGTAAACAAAATGCAAATTTAGTTTTATTGTAATATAGTATTTATTTTTACAACAATGAATTAATAAAAATAATAAAAAAAAAAACTTAAAAACTAACGACTTGAAAACATAGTGAATTCATCATCAAGTAATATCTAATATATCGAAAAAAATATCTCATATTAATTTTTTCGGCTAATTTTCGATGATATTTATCATTTAGTTAATAATATGTTATGACTTTACTTCAATAATTTTACAATTGTGTTATGGGATTATCTGATACCACATCGTCACGTATTGGATATTAAATTGTTGTAATTTAGTAACAATCTCTTAACTTCATAATAATAAATCACAGGTTTCTGCAAAGTATAATAAAAGTGAAGACAATGTTTTGAGATATTAATATCAAATTACCTTGTATAGATCATCTATCCTGCCAATATATCAAGAATCTGTTAAAGGTTATCATGCATATGCAAATCTAAATAATAATCACAAAAAAGAAGCACTTTCTGGATTGATTTAAAGGTCTTTCTTTATTATCACCAGTAAGTAACTTTTATTAAAATTACTATAAAAATAAACTAACTTTTTAAATAATTTGTATTTTTAATTATTAGATAAAAAATGATTCAAATATTTCCGATTCAGAAGTACAATCATCTTTAACTACTATATCTGATAGTGAATCTGATGATTCTAATTTGGATAATGATAATGTTCAGGTAAATTTTAATTTTCAAAAAATGTAATTTTACTAAATATATTTAATGTATTTTTAAAAAAGTATAGGAAAATAATTCAGTTTATGACAATTTCATTACTGCTAAAGAATTAATGCAAAAGAATACAAAACGCCTATTACAAGAATTTAATCTAACGATATAAAGAATAAAAAGAAAAATATGAGCAGAAAGTAAATTGTGATCAAAAAATATTATAAAAATTGTACTTTTAATAAATAAAATAGATAGATATTATATTATATTTGTTATTTATACTATAATGCGTAGTAATATAATAAATGTTTAGTAACTGACAAAGATCATCAAATAGCAAATTCCCAATAAATATATATATTTTTATTGTATTTTACATTTTTGGTACTATATAAAATCATATAGTAGTAATCAATTGTCGGTCATTTAAAAAAGGGGGGAAAGAATTTATCATCAGATGTAAATCTCCGATTTTAAATCGTTTTTAATATATTGAATTAGATTCATCTCAAAATTAATTAATGCTTTGCGTGATTCCCAACCTGACCTGTTTACAAAACCTGAATATATAGTTATTTTTTTAAAAATCTTTTTCAACTAACAACATCAAACCTTAATACTATAATCATCGTGGAAAGATAGAGGTTTAGATATATTGTTCCAAAAGATGATACTACATTGTCTATTGTGTCAATATTAACATGTGGTTATATCGGACTATCGTATCCGAATCATAAGGTATTGTTCAATCACAAACATTGAATAATTTAATTTAATTATCAAAGTATAATATATCAAAGTTGTGTAAACCAAATATTATTACAAAGTTACTAAAAAGATTTCCGAACGGTTACTTTTTTTTCACTCCCATAATATGTAACGTGTCTCATGGAATTGTTCATTCATCATTTTCATCATCCTATCCCTATTCAGTAACAATTATATTGTCAATTGTCAATGTGAAATCAATTAACGGCTATAACTATATCAGGAAATAAACGTGTTAGAATCAGATAAAAAAATCTGATTATAATTAAAAATCGATTTTGGATTAGCGATTTGCTCATGATGGATTTCATGTTACAACAAATATTGTACAAAAATATTTAAAAAAGAAAAAGATATTTATAAAATAAGAAAATGATTTTTTTTTTTTTTACAAAGGAAGTAATTTTAAACATCAACTTTAAGCTTATCAGTATTGTCATCTACATCCTTTGAAGAAAATTCTTCGCCTTTAGATTCTTTTTTACCACGGTACCAAATAAAAGCAATAGCAATCGAGACTACAGCCCAATAAACAAAATAAGCAGCAGTAGTTCCTTGAGTAGCCTTATTACGCCATCCAAATACTACTTTGAGTATAGCCCAAAATTCATTGGTTTTTGGATTACAACATTTTAATTGCCACAATACTTTTTCTTCTGTACCGGTTACCTCTTGTAGTTCATGTACAGAAGTAGAAAACAATCCTGCTGCAATGAATAATAATAAGACCGTTGAAAAAATAAAAAAGATTTTTAATGACATTTTATGAGATCCTTTGTAAATAAGATATCCTATTAAGAATCCTGTCGCCATTCCGAGAATTACGGGAATTGGAAGACCAGACGCGGGTTTATCAAGTCCAACCTATGAAGAAATATTTATATGTAAATAGATACATGCTGCGCGGAAATATCACTTAATTATTTGTTTGGTACTTACACCTGCGATGAATACAAGGGTTTCTAAAGATTCTCGACATACAGCGGTAAATGGTAACAAGATCAATGCCCATTTGTTACCGTTTTTATGTCTATTTAGATATTCTTCTGCTGCATTTGCAAGTTTTCCTTCCCATTTATTTTTCCATTGTTGAATTCTCACCATACTTAATGCCATAATAGTGATCACAACAGAGGCGACGAGAGCAAAAGATCCCTCTATTTATTATATTAATTCGTTATCATTATGGATTTTTCATGTTTATTCAAATACGTCAATTCTTGAAATATTTACCCCAAGCGGCTTCATTTTCTTCCCATAAATTTTTTGCAACCGTATAAAAAATAATAATAAATACAGCAGCGATGATGAGAGAAATAATTAATCCTGCTCCTGTACCAATCCAAATTTGTCTTTTTAAATGTTTTCTTAATTCTTGTTCTTTTGGAACTAATTTATCAATAATTCCTAGCAACACTGCTAAAATAATGGTAACTTCGAGTGTTTCTCTTAAGAGAATAAAATACGCTGGAACATCAAATAGGTAAACCATTTTAATTATGAGGAATTGAAATGTTTAGTGATTTTTTTTTTCTTGCGAGGTTTGGTAAAAAAAAAAAAATTAATGAAATTTCAGGTTCTTTTTATATCTTATTTTACAAAAAAAAATTTAATATAATTCCTTCAACGGAATTCTTGCAGATCTTTTAATGGAAAAAAGATAAATTGATTTTCATTAGTAAATGATTTCATATGATACAAAGAAACAATAATAATAAATTTTTTATGTCACTCGGAAGAAACATTTCTCTAAAAAACTTGTTTCTACATTAACGTAATCATATTACTTTAGTTATACAAACAAAAAAAAAATGTTTAGTGTTCTTGTATTTGTTAAAATATTCATCAATAATAAATAGATCATCAATCAATGTGACTTTTTTTTAATAGATCATCAATCAATTGAGACTTTTTTTTTAAAAAAAAATTTTCTTTCTAAACTTACAAAATCATTTTTCAAATTTGGACAAAGGAAATCTTCACGATTTACAAGGTATTTCGTGACATGCGGATTAACTTTATTAACTTGTGCGAAACTTTTGTAAAAAAAAAAAAAATGTGGGTTATACGGGTTATACGAGCGAGAATCTACACCTTGTGACTGACTGTAAACGTTTGATTTGTCCATAAAATACTACTAGGGAGAAATGTTACAATTGTATAATAATAACGATAATAAGAATAAGGATAAAATAAAATAAATTTATGGCGTGTTAAATATTCCTGTTTCATGTCATTTATACAGAATGTATTTTTTTACGTTACAAACTGAAATAAATATTTTTCATATTTCATGAATCTTTATTAGAATAATTTAATATGCGAATATTCATTTCATTTTTTTTTTTTTATATTTCAAAAAAAAAATTAATTAAATAAATATAAGTAGATACTTATATTTTTAAAATTTGATATCATTTACATATTAAAATAAGTAATTCTTAATTATGATAAATTTTTAGATTTATTAACAAATTATGATTTTTTAGTTTTTAAATATCATATTGAGTATTAATTATTTTATTTTAATCATTTAACTATAATTAAATAATAAAAAAAATTTAATATTTTAGTTACATTTAATAAGAATTGATAAATTTTTTTAAAAAAGATTTATTTTAAAAAATTCTATAAAACTTTTAAAAAATAATCTTTAATTATTGAATAGGAAAAAATGAGGTTAATTGAAAAAAGAAACAGTAGTATTATCAATATCTATTTCTATGAGTTTTTCAGTTATTATTATTATTGAAACAATATTTTGATAATATTATAAATGGAGTTTAAAAAAATTATTCAATATATTTTATTTAATTTGGATTTTATAATATTATTATTAAATTTAATATATTTATTTATTAATAGCTAAAAAAAGAAGCTATTATTTAGTTTTTTATTTAATAAATTAATATATATTTTTTTTGAATATATTTTATTATCCTAATTATTAGCATATTAGAATTAGAAGATATTTTTTAAATAAATCATTATCAAAATTATAGTAACTGATTAAGAAATATTTATATATAAAAATCATATTATACTATATAAAGAAATTGTTTAAACTAATTTTTATATTTTTATATAATATATTATAATTTTATAGACTATTTACTAAATAAATATTAAATATTTAATTTTTTAGAAATATTATATTAAAAAGAATTAATATTTAAATATTCTTTATCTGTAATTAATATTTTATTAAGTAATAACTTTAATATAAATCCTTACATAATGTAAAATTAACTATAAAAATCATATTATATATTAGTAATAATTTCTTAAAAATTAAAATATACTTGAAAATTATCTTTTTATTGTTCAAATAAATATGACTCTCTTGATCTATCAAATAATAAAAAATGGTCTATCCTGTTTACTTATCCCATTCCAAAAATATTTTACTCTCCCTTGATTTATTAATCTATAAAAGATTGCTTACTCTATTTGCTTATCCTGATAGATTTCTTTTTTCAAATAAATATGAGAAAAAAAGTGTGATATCCACATTAACCTAAAGGCTTTATGCTCTTGCCTCCTCTTTAGCACCTATATTTAATATGTTATTAGAAATATAATTTTTCTACTTAATGTATACTTTAAATTTAACCTCATTTCTATCCTATGTTTGTATAAAGGAAATGACTTCAGAAATATTTTAGTATATTAATAAATTGATAACATACTAGAACTTATATAATAATTTTTGATTTACAAATTTGCTATCTATTATGATTAGATTTAGAAATTAGATTTATTAGCAATACGAATTTTTGTTCTAAAGTTTGTGTAAAAGAAAATAGCTTTAGAATTATTTTCTGTATATTAATAATTTGATAATATACTAAAACTGACTCAATAAACTTTTGATTTACAAATTTAATATCTTTTGAAGTTAGACTTATAGGTTAAATTTATTGGTGGTATAAGTTTTTTATTCTAAGATTTGTAATTTTGAACTGATTTTTCATATATCAAAAAAATATTGATATACTAGAACTTAATCATTAAACTTTTGATTAATAAACTAGATAATAGCTAAGTCTAATCTCTTTAAGATTAGACTTAGCATATGGGAAACAATCAGTAGAAAAGGGAAAAAAAAAACAAAAATTTTGTTAATTTTTATTATTAAGCTAAATTTATATACATAATCGAGATCAACCAAGTGGTCCAATAATATAAATTTTAACCAAAATTTAGATTTTCATCTTTTCTACTGATTACCTTTCATATAAGTATCTAAAATTAGATTTAGTAATCTTATAAATATGATTTTAAATCAACTTTAGAATTAATTCTAAGATATCATGAAATATGATATGCATTTTAGACTTGCAAAAGTTTACTTCTAAAGACTAGCAGTATAGTATAATGTATTACTATATATATTAGATTTGCAAAGGTCATAGACTCAAATATTTCATCACTTTATTTCTCAATATTTTTATCTACTCCTAAAGTTAAACAGTATAATATAATTTTATTTATAATTAAAATTAGGCTAGAATATCTATATTAAACAGTATGATTATTGGTATCTGAAGGTTTAATTTCAAATTAAATTTAATACTAAATCTTCTAATAGTTAAATTTGAGTCAAATTTAACAGAAGGCTTAATTCAATAATAGATTCATATATTTAAAATTGATTTGTGAGTGATTAAGGAACTTCCTATATATTATTCAAAAATTTGTTCTAGAATTTCCATTTTCTTCCTATTATATTAGTCATTCTTTTCAACTTATCTCTACTTCTATTAGTTTAATAATTTTGAATTTATATTTGTTAAAAAACTTTTAATAAAATGATTCTAATTAATATATTTCTATTGAAATGTAATTATTAAGTTAAAAGTTACTGATCATGAAATATGTCACTAATTTTTTATGCTAATTATAAAAACTCAAAAAATATGATATCAAAGATTTTCTTAATTTGATGTTATACAAGGTTTATCCCTTAATTCAGCAAGCAATGCTTTTAACTAAAAGATCAGCATATTGCATTTTATATATAAAAAAGCTAATTCACAACCTTTAATTATATAATTACACTAAAATCTAATAGTTGTAATCTTTTGTTATTTTAATATAAATATAATAAAAACATTTACTTTTTAAGAAAGTCAATTTATTAATAGTATAATAATAATAATTTTAAAGAATCTTTCATTAAATTTTAAAATAAAAATTGTAAACATAATAATATAAAAAAGTTTCTTCATATTAGATTTAAAATTAGCATTTTTAATCAATATTAATTTTAAAGTTATATATAATTACTAAAATTTAAAGTTATATACTTTGATAATTGAAGGTTAAAATTAACTTTTATGCTTTATTTTAAACTTTTTTTTAATATAATTCAAAACTATACTAGTTGAAATCATTTCTTTTGGTATTAATACCTTTTAGTAAACATTCAGCTGATTCAGTTATGTGATTCAGAAAAAATTTAGCTTAAGTTACAAAAATCAATAGTAATTTGTTATATCGCACATAATTTACATAATTTAGTATTATTTCAGTATTAAGACCTTTTGTCAAACATTCAGTTGATTCAGTTATGTGATTTGGCAAAAAGTTGGCTTGAGTTACAAAAATCAATAATAATTTATTATAATACATATAATTTAGCATTATTTCAGCACTAATACTTTTTGTTATAATATTCAGCAAAATTTTAGTTAGACTTAAGATTTAATAACAAATTGACTATATCTCACTAGTCAAAATCTGTTAAGCTGATTTTGTGAAATTATAAAAATATTCTAAGAGTAATCATCCTAAAGAGATGATATAATCATTTTAAAAAAGATGATAAAAATTATTTTAAAAGGAACGATACAATCATTCTAAAGAAACGATAAAATTATCCTATAAAAGATGATAGAAATCATTTCAAAAGGAATGATATAATTGTTTTAAAAGAGATAATAGAAATTGTCTCAAAAGAAACAAATTATCATTTCTAAAGAGATAATAGAAATCATTTCTAAAAAAATGAACTATTATTCTCAAAGAAACAATAGAAATTGTTCCTAAAAGAATGATAGAAATTATCCTCAAAGAAATAATGCATCATTATTCTGAAAATGATTTATGACATTATTCTTTTAAAATGATTCAATTATTATTTTGAAAGAACAATTTTTTCATTATTTTTAAGAAATGATATATCATCATTCTAAAAGAACGATTTTTTTATCATTTTTAAGAAAGATTTTTGTTATCATTCTTTTAAAATAATATATCATCATTTCGAAAAATATTTTTTTTCGTCATTCTTAAGAAACGATTCATAATCATTTTAAAAGAATAATATATTATTATTCTAAAAGAATGAATTTTTTTATTATTCTTAAGGAACAATTCATCATTATTCATTTAGAATGATATTTTTTATTGTTCTTTTGAAATAATATATCATTGTTTCTTTAGAATAATTTTTTTATCATTCTTAAGAAATAATTTTTGTCATCGTTCTGAAAGAACAATTTTGATATTTTTAAGAAATGATTAAACTATCATTCCAAAAAAACGATTTTAATATCATCTTAAGAAATAATTAAACTATCATTCTGAATAATAATTTTTTATTATTGTTCCTTTTGAATGATTTTATCATCATTTATAAAAATGATCAAATTATCATTCCTTTCAAAAAATTTTTTATATTGTTCTTAAGAGTGATCAAAATATTGTTGATTTTGCAATTAGATAATACAAAATCATTCGTTTGAAACATTTATGATAAATAGTATAAATAATATCTAAATTTCAAATTAATTAAATTTTTAGTTTAGTTTATAATATAAAACTGATAAACTTTTGAAATATTTCAAAAAAAAAATTTTTTTCTTTTTTTTTTAGTAAGATGATTTTTGGAAATTTAATCTATTTCCTTTCTTATTTACTTGTTTTTTTAGAAAATTCTTATTTTGAAATTAAGGTAAGCAAATCGGAAGTGATTTTTTAGGCATTTTCCTTTTTTTTTTTATTTTTTTTAGGAAACTCTTATTTGAGAATTAAGGTAAGCGAAATGGAAGTGACTTTAGATGATTTTTAACTTTTTTTCTTTATTTTTCTTTATTTTTTTTAGGAAATTTCTTTTTTCAAAACTAAGGTAAGCCTTTTAAAGGTAATTTTTGATGGTTTTTAATCTTTTTTCTTTGTTTTTCTTAGGAAAATTCTTTTCAAAACTAAGGTAAGCTTTTCAGAAGACACTTTAGATGGTTTTTAACTTTTTTTCTTTATATTTCTTTACTTTCTTTAGGAATATATTAAGATAAGTAAATCAAAAGTGGTATTTTAGTAGTATTTTAACAATTGTCTTTTTTTCTTTATTTTTTTTTAGAAATATATTAAGGTAAGCCTTTTGAAGATGTTATTTTAGTGGTTTTCTAACTGTTTTCTTTATTTTTTCTTTACTTTTTTTTAGGAATATATTAAGGTAAGTAAATTGGAAGTAGTTTTTAGTAGGTTTTCTAACTGTTTTCTTTATTTTTTCTTATTTTTTTTTAGGAATACGTTAAGGTAAACCTTTTAGAGTGATATTTTAGTGGTTTTTTAATTGTTTTTTTAACTGTTTTCTTTATTTCTTTAGAAATACATTAAGGTTAGCCTTTCAAAAATAGTTTTTTGGTAGATTTCTAACTGATTTCTTTATTTTTTTTTATCTTTAAAAAATCAAATGTATTTTTTTTTGAATAAAATATAATACAATATATATTCTTTTTGAGTAATTTATTATATAATAATAAAAATCATAAATAAACAAAAAATGAGTTTTATTAGTTTTGATTTTATAAATATTTGCTTAATTAATTTTTGCTGATTATTAACTGATTTTAAGCTGATTTATGCTAAATTTTGATTAATTTTTAGCATAAATGCTGATTGATAGCTGATTTTTTATTTATTCAAAATGCTGATTTTTGGTAATGATTGGTAAAATTAGACTATATTTTGGCAACTTTTAGCATTTTAAATATGATGAATTGTATTATTTTGTCTAGTGATATATTAAACAACTACCAATTATTAATGTTGAATGTTTATTTATGTGACATCTAAATTAGGCAATACTAGTTATAACTAAAATTCTGATTGTTTTGGCAATGATTGATAGAAATTAGATTATATTTTAGCTAACATTTGGCATTTTAAAAAGTGATGAAATGGATTATTTTGTTTAATGAAATTCAATTAATGGCTTTGCAAAAAAAATCTTTGTATAATAATATATATAAATTTAATTTTTATATTTATTTTAAAATTAATTTAATTTATATTTATATTAATATATTATTATTATTTATTAAATAGGTACAAGTAAGGTTGCTTGTCTAAACTCATTTTGGATTTGCCAAAATGGATAAACCTTTAGTTTTGCTAAATTTTTACTAAGTGTTTGATATAGTTTCGCTATTTTTATAAGCTTTGATATAGTTTTAACTTTTTTCAAATTTCGCAAATATTTTAATAAGGTTTTAATATAATTTAACCAAGTTTTACTTTTACCATTTAGACATTTGTCTAAACTCTTGATTTCATCTAGCAACTTTAGGTACAAACTTTACTAATTATAAATTACCAACCAGTAAATTAAATTTACAAGTAATACAAGTAATGATTGAAGAAAGAAAATTATATAATGCATTTACACACAGAGTTTAGAGCGTCACAATTTTATCAAACAAATAATACTTTATTTCAACCAAATATTATAAGTAATATATGTACTTATTTCGTTAACAATGATGATATAATTAATCAAATGCATAAATAACAAAAATAGCAAGATTATTCAAATATATGTATTCAAATAGAAAAACTTTTGAATTGTCTAGGTATTTATTTATTATATATTATTAATTTATTAATAAATATTATTAATAATAATTTTTATATTTTAGAACAATTGGCCCCTCCTTTCTTAAATGGATTAGAGATTGATGTCTTTCTCCAAAATTATCGAATTGCATTGGAGGTGCAAGGGGCTCAGCATAGGCTTCATAGCACTAGCTGGTATAAGGATGTTAAAAAACTTGAAGACATTGTTAATAGTGATCGGAAAAAACGATGTATAAGTCAAGATAATGGAATTTTCCTTATTGAGGTATGGTATGATCAAAATCCAGAAGTTATTATTCCAGAAAGGATATGAAAAATTAAGGAGTTTATTTGTCTAGCATCCAAAAGTTTTGATATCCTATAATCAATAATTAGCGGATAAATATATT
>CAMKVN010000954.1:0-22100 GCA_946474995.1 Funneliformis geosporum
TTTAATCCACTATTTGATCCTTCATTTGATCCTTCTTCTGACATTGATCAATTTAATAACATTCAAACTAGTCTTGATCAAATAATTGAAGCTATTCTTCAACTAAATGTAAAATTTGAATTCCTTAATAACTAAATCTGTAATTATAATAATTGTCTTGCTCTCATTGAATTCTCTATACTCAAATAACAAACTTTTTCAACTACAAAACCAGTTAGTACTTTCTCTTATCAACAACTTTTTAAAAATAATATGGATTTTGATACTACAATTGATTCACTATTTCCTACTACTTGCAATCAATTCATCTCTTTACAGAAACAATCAAATCTTTTTATTCAACAACAAGAAGAACTCTGTTCTACTCAATCATCTATTTTATTACAACTTAAAAACCTTGCTAGTAACTTTCTTCAGACAAATAATTCTTCTTCTTCCTCTTCGCTAACACTCTCTTTCAATGATAACAATCCTTTTAAATGAATTTAGATAATAATAATAATAACATTAATATGATAGACAAAAATACAACTCTTCCTGATATCAATAAATTAATTATAGCAACATATAATATTTACTTTTTAACTCAACCCCCTAAATAACACTTACTTTTACAACATATGTTACTTTTGAACTTCAATATTTTTGGTGTCTTTAAAACTTCTTTAACTTTAAAGTAGCTAAATATTTCTCTCATCACAATGAATCTCTATTTAAAGAATCTTTCAAATATTTCTTTCACTTAAATAATTAATAACACTTAGGTTTAGATGTCAGTCTTATTTTTAAATTAAATATAGCCAAACATATTTTTAACCATAAGGGTTACCTTGGTAGAATAATATGTATTAATCTATACACTAAAGATAAACAAATCTTATGTATAATTCAAATTTACCTATATGCTGATAATATTCAATCAAGCGAACGGATACAAGTTAAAAATAAAATTCATGAATTAATCAATCAAGCTTTATCTAAACAATATCATATAATTTTTATAGATGACTTTAATATTTACTCTGAAAAACCTTTCCCATATTCTTTAAAATCTACACATAAACAAAAACTTTTTTTTTTTTACTTTTCTTAAATACTTAGATCTTCATGACATTACTAACCTTTGTTATAATATTTCCATCTCTAATCTCATATTCATATTTTTTCTCACAACTCTCAAAGTCATATTGATTTTATTTTGTCTTTTCATCTCTTCTTAATTCTATAATTTACCTTTATTACAAATCTACTGATCTTTATCAAAGTGATCATAAGCTACTCTAACTTACTCTTTTTGATTATATTTTCAATCACAAATCTCGAGCTAAACTCAAATAACAAAATGTAAATAATTTTTGATTATGATAAAACTTCTATTGATAATTAAAATAAATTTGAAAAAAATCCAATGATTATACCTTTTCTTCTGATCTTAATAAAATTAATTCATCCTCTATTAATAATTTACGAGATATAAATCATTATTGGGATCTTATTCAATAACACATTAAATCTGTTGCAACTAAAGATAAGAATCATAATTAATATTTGCAACTTTTAATATTGCAACATACTTTGCAATTAGTTTTGACTTATATATATTGTAACTAATTTTAGCTTATGTTACAATATGTTGTAATTTGAAATTAATTGCTACACCATCTTTAGTTGCAACCTTAACTATTTCTTACTATAAAAGTACTTCAGAATATAAAACCTTCTGTCCTTATCACGTACACAAATCTATTTACATATTAAATACTTGAATAAAATATTCAGAGTTTTCTTTCATAAATGTATTCATAATAATACCTTTATTCTTAATGAAGATTGATACTACTACTGCAACAAACTTATCACAATAGCAAAATGGTATAATTATATTACAAACTTATCATATTTTATCTGACATAATAACTATATGCTAATTAGACATTCTATTAAATTTCTCATCAAATTACTTATTGCAAAAACCTCCTTATAAAAAAAACATTTAAAAGAACATATGATTAAATTCATTCATCAACATTGTCTAAACTATTAAAATAATTAAAGTTTAGTTATTAATTCAGCTTTAAATTATTAAAAAAGAAAAATTATTTTAGATCATATTCTCATTACTCTTTCTAATTCAATTACTAGATTACTAACTGAATCTGATATAGTTAAATCGGCCATTATTAATCATTTTCAAAATTTGGCAGTACTTAACAACTCCCACGAAACTAATGTGATTTCAGATGAATGCAACATCAATATGCTTCTAAAGATAACATTATTTTCTTAATGGATCTTCTTTCTAAAGATGAATGGACTAACTTATTGCACAATCTTTCTAATGGTAAAGTATCTGATCTATCTGAAATCTTAAATGAAATGCTCAAACAACTAGGCAATAAAATGTATTTAGCTTTCTGGCATTTTGTCAATACTTATTTACATTTAATAATATATCTTCAGTATGATAAGAAGCAGATATTTATCTAATTCCTAAATTTAAAGATTAGAAATGTGGACTTAAAAATACCTATCCTACCATGCTTTTAGATATTGTTCATAAAGCTCTTGTTAAAGCCCTCAATTATAGACTTTCACACATCTTTGTAAATTACTTAATTCTTAAAGGTAACAACTTTGCTGGTCTTTTATATTTATCTACTTTTGAACCTATCCAGATCTTAAATAATATTATTTAAAATGCTAGAAAACAAAATAAAGACATGTCTAAAGCATATGATTGTGTTAATGTTCACATGTTTAAAGCTATGCTTCACCTACAACTTTCTCACACTTTTTGTAATTTCATTCTCAACTTATTCCTTAACTGAAAATCGTATTTTTATCCACTATGGTTTTACAAACAATTATGATGTATTGATCAGTATTGATCAAAAAGAAATCATCTCTCCACTTTTATGATGTATCTATTACGATCCCTTAATGTGTGAACTACAATCTTAGGTTACTCAATATCCCATAGTTGGCATCCTGACCTTTGCTTCCCTGATATTACTACACAATCTATAGAAATCTCAAATATAGCATATATGGATGACACAACATTAATTTCAAACTCTCAAGAAAAATTAAATTCTCTTCTCAAGATATATATATGTATATATATATATATATTTGGTTTTAATAAATTTTTGAATGCCCAATTTATACTTTAATTAAAGTTTATTGTGATCAAAAGTTAAAACATAATAAAGTTAGTAATAAATAATTTTTTTTATTGATAAAGCTAATTGCTTAAATTACAGGAAATTTTATTAATTTTCGAACTTTTCAAAGATAAAATCAGGAAAACTCATAATGTAGTCTTTAAGGTTCATCATATGATGCGCGAACGTTCGTAAAAAAATGTCGTAATTAGGAAAATATAGTGAAGTACGCTATTATTTTTTTTACAAATATAATAGCCCGAATTACCTTTGCGTATTGCTTAAAATTCCGGCAAATGACCTTGAAATGACCTCAAATGACTTCTTTTTATTATAAATAAATGACCAAGGTCATTTAAAAAATACTTATAATTTGCCATCACTGCCAAACTATATCTATAAATTATATGAATTAACTAATGTGAGTTTGAAATGCTTTGCTTAATAAATTTAATTGCCTATGCAAAAACACTGAACACACACACATAACACAAAAATTTAAAAGTAACCTAAAGAAGAAAGTGGTGTAAAAGTAAAACGATTACTTCATTTATATGTTTTTAAGCTGTAGATACAGGCGATCATTTTAAACAATTAAAATAAAGTAATCGCTTTACTTTTTTACTTTTGCACCACTTTCTTCTTTTAGGTTACTTTTAAATTTTTGTGTTCAGTGTTTATAATAATTTTACTCATGTGTTAAAATATGCGCATGATTCTCATACCCTAATATTAATATAATCATGATTTTCGGATAAAATAGTAAGATTCTTCTCAAGAAACTGAGTTTTTTTATTATTTGTTCAAAACATCATGACATTGGAACTTCGCAGCCGAATGCTAACGGATCCTTATTCTAAGGTAAAACAGGTGAGAATCTTACGTTCAAAATTCAAAGACAAACTCATATTAAAATTATATAATTAGGCTCGGGAAAAGCACGTTGGCCAATACGCTTTTTGAAGAAGAAGAAAAGTTTATAACATCGGATGATTTGGTAAAAACTGCAGATATTGATAATTAATTTATTAATCGATATTGATATTCGATATATTAGGATTCTTGTACTAAGATTTGTCAAAGTGCTCTAATCAAACTGGATGATAAAAAATATAATGTTGTCGATACTCCCGGAATTTTTGATACAAATAAACCTAACGATGATATCATGAAAGAAATTGTGCAATCAATTGTCCAGAGTTGTAATGGTATCGTAGCGATTTTGTACGTCATGGGTAAGTGCTTTCAGAAAATAACAATTGATATAAGCAATCTTAACGCTTCGGAATATATTCTGAAATCTGAATGTTTTATGTACAGTAGGTAAAGAAATATTCGCGATTTGTGATATTTACCTACTGTACAAACAACTTGAACAATTTTCAAGCGGTGGGCAAATATACAGATGAACAACATTATACAACTGAAATAATCATGCAAACCCTTGGTTAATTGTAGTTTTTACCAAGTGTAACAAAAAACAAACCGAAGACCGAAATAGAATGGAAAATTGCTTCAATGCCAATAAAATACTTAAACAGTTTATTAATAAAGTCGGAGACCGTTGGGTCGTCGCGCCAAATCCGGAGATCTTTGACGAACAGAAAGCGAAAGAACACATGGGTTACTTAAAGAATTATATTAAGCTAATGCCAAAAGCCTATACCACAGCTATGTTCGAAAACGTTAGAATTGCACGTGAGAAAGAATTACAAGAGATTGAAGCACGTGAGACAAAACAACGCGAGAAAGAACAAATAAGGTTAAAAAGAGATGCTGGACCAAGGCAGAATTTGAGAATAACGGTGGAGGATGTTTTTCGCTGCGCTCTAAGGTTATTCTTTAGATAGCAAAAGAATCGAAATGTCGCAATTGAGCATCGGTGATACAGTTTGTTGTGGTGAAAAAAATGGTAATTTGATTTTTAGCGAGGTATATTCAATTGTTCATTCCGATGATAAGACCATAACTCAATATCAACGGATTGATTATTTAAAGGCAGATAATACAGAAGGTGATAAATAAATTTAAGAAAATTCTGTAATTGATCTTCAAACACCTCCTCTTAACGTGTTCTCTTATAGGCATTCTGCGTCTCACACCAAAACACCACCTATTCAATTCCCAAGGAAAAACAATTTTCGCTGAAGACGTCCGGGCTTCCGTAACCGAACTTTTATTTTTCGACGGCAAGAAACTAACTCCTGTGATTCCACATCGCGTTACAAAGGTATTTTTATTTTTATTTTATTTTATAGCATCATTTATTCATTTTTGCTTTTATCAATTTTAAGGAATGAGGAATTGGCTACGTTGCTCCGTTTACACAAAATGGCAAGATTGTTGTCGATGAAATACTTTGCTCTTGTTACGCTGTTTCTCCGCCTTATCAAGACATTATCAATTTCGCAATGATTCCTTTTCGACTCTGCTCGTGGATTATGCCTATCGCTGACTGTAAAAAAGAATTCATCCCTATCTTTATTATTTGAAACGCGGTCAATGGATTCTAGAACAAATAGATAATTTTAACATGACGATTAAAAGATCATTTTTAAATTTAATCTTTTTAGATAATGTTTAAATATAAGCGTAATTTTTAATTTCAACTATTTCTTTTGTCTAAGTGACTTTTAATTATAGTACGTTTATATGAAACCGATTCAGTTGATGCATCAATTTGTTGTATACGATTTTTTATTCTTTATTATTTCGCCTGAATTACTGTGCCACATAAGTACCCCTTTTTTCCTGCCAAGCCACTGTGAATTTGGTGTAACATAAAATAAATTCAAATGCTGATTATTCTAAAATCAATTCATTTCCTTTACCCCAATTTTTTTTTTGTTTGGAAAAATCTCAATTAACTGTGATATATATTTATTTATTTTTTTGATTTTAATAAATTTTTGAATGCCCAATTTATACTTTAATTAAAGTTTATTGTGATCAAAAGTTTACTGTAAAACTTCTGTATTTAACAAATAAAAACATATGATATTATAATAAAGTTAGTAATTTTTATTGATAAAGCTAATTGTCTTTTTTTCCTTAGACACAAGGAAATTTTTTAATTTTAGTTTAAATCCAATAGAAAACTTTGATGTGGTTTCGAGGATTCATTTCTAACCCTACCTTCAGCCATGTTTTTGAAATGGATTTCTCAATTGGGACTACTCGAACATGATCCTGGTATTGTATTTCATTAAATCATCAGATTTTTTTTTTACTTAAACGATTAAAATTTTGATGAATCCGCAAACTTTTAGATACCAATGTTCTTGCAAAATTTCCGTTAAATGTTAGAAAAATACTTATATCAGAAATAACACAAACGCTGCTATCTGCACATGATCCAAATCTGTTATCATCGACAACTCATGTAAAATGGGTCATGGAAGCAGTTGGTCAGGGATTTGCATTACCATTGGAAGAGATGGCGATAACTTCAAATTCTAAAGAACTTTACTCACAATGGTTATTTGAACCTAATTTTAGACCTGCTGCGATTAGAGACGCAACAGGACTTCAAGCAGAACAAGAATTTTGGCAGGTTTGGGATTTATATATTTTAAATAAAATGAAGATCCCTTTTATTAGAATTAGAATAATTAATTGATGGAATAAAAATTTTTATAGACAATTTTTCATCATTATTCATTGTTGTATCAACCTCGTCTTCCTAGTTCAAGTGTGTCATCTGTATCATCGACACCGACAACACCAGGATTTCCTGCTTCAGCCAATCTATCATCGTCAAATTTCACGGTTTTACAGCGTCATATTGAATTATGTAAAGGTGTTTTAATCGTGTTAACTATGGCTGGCCGTACATTAGGCTCTCAATTTTCAGAAGAAACTTGGCTTGTACTTTTAAAAGTAGTTTTGGGAATCACGGATGGTTTATTACAAGAACCACTAGGAATAACAATTCCAGAGGGAAATCTTGAGAAAAAAGCCGCTGCTAACATGGCAGATGAATTATGTGAACATTTATTGAGAGTACTTTTCGAATTATGGTTAAGATCAAAAATTCGAAATGTTGAAATGTGGGACATATTTAAAAGATGCTTTAATAAATGGACACACAGGCAACCTCCATTATCGCAATGGGATGCGGCAACTCTAGCTTTAACTCAACGAGTTATAAGATTATTATATGGGCCAAAGGGAGGTGCAGATATGGTGAATATTTCAGTTGGTGGCTATAATGTGGGATTAGACCTTCCAACAGATTTTGTATACTTTGCTTGGTATCGGATGGTTTATTTAATAAGTAATCCATGCATATTACCGTCAGCTAATTTTACTTTGGCACTTTCTGGTATTGGGAAAATTATTGAATCCTTTCAAAGAGTTGGGCAAACATATGATCAGAAATCTGCTCAAAACGATACTGAAGGTTCTCTTATGTCAATACCTGATGGTAATACATTATTGCGCATGTTTGGATCTTGGTTATTTCAGGCATGTTCAATAAAACGTGCAGATTCGGATGTTAAACAAGGGAGAGCAGAAGCTTATGGTATTCTCTGTAAAATATTTTGTCTACCTCAACGCCGTGAAAAGTTTTTGAGACATTATATTACCCAATTCTATCGAGCTTTAACGGAAGGTTTACGTACAGATAGTTGCTTACCAGTAATTTTGACGAACACAACTTCACTTTTTGCTACAGAACTTGAGGGTGTCAGAATGATGGTTCCTGATTTTGTTGTAGGCATTAAAATGATTTTACCAAGGTTGGCACCTGGCTTTGAAACCGATATACCTTTGGAAGAGTTGAGACTTGCGGCAATAAAAATTGCAAGTACGATTATGTGTTTGCCTAATCATTTTGAAAAGGTTTCGTTAAGGGAAAACTGGAATGTGGGGTTACATCATAATGGAGATAAGCTCGTTAATAATGACCCTGACGAGATTGTTATCAATGAACTTGTAAGTTTGACATTATTCTATTTATAGAAAGTTGTTGGATATTCCTGACACGTTGTTATATTGCATTTTGTGAGAACAGATACGAGTTTTATATTCTGAAGAAGATGATACAAATGATAAGAATTTGACAGAACCATTTACTACCGTAAGACAATTAATTATATGCATAAATTTGTAATTATTAATATAAATAATAAAAATTTCTCTCTCCTTTATTGTTCCAGCTTAAATTTTACATACTTGAGTTACTTTTGACATCTCTCAAAACAGAGAAATCCTCTTATAATCTCAGATACCTCCTTCATTTAATTAATGTATATGTGGCTGAAGATGTAGCATTTTGTCCAGGTTTGGTTGGACTTGTAGTAAAGTCAATTCAAGAAAAGGTTATAAATTTATGCATTTATTTTTATTTTTATTATTATTATTATTATTTTTTGAGAAGTGACCTTTTATTTACTCTCATATTTTCATATAAAAGATACTTACCATGAATCTTCCATCGGACGTTACCTTATATGCTTTTGACGTTTTAAAAGATTTTGTGAGTTTGTATGAATACGTTCAAAGGGATAGTAAGGTAAGACAATTTGAAACATTATTATTATGTAACATAAATATAAGTTTATTAATGTAAATATTTTTATAGAATTGTGCAAGAGAATTAGTTCTTGCTTTCTCGCGTTATATCGACATGATGATCTCGGGAAGTGGTGGAGGATTGGTAAGCAGAACGACTTTATAAATTAATTTTTTTTAGGGGAGTTTCTTTTAAACTATTATCTAATCTTATTGCGTGTAATTTAGTCAATTACGTTTCATTTAGTTGAACGTGCCTATGACTGCATGATGCGTTGGATTCTTATTGGACAATGGATAGTCGGTGACCGTGACTGTCATGAAGCTGTCATAGCGACAATCAGTCGAGGAATTTCCATAACTCCAAATAATGATGATGAATCTTCACAATCAAATTCTCCGAATGATAAGAAGAAGAATCGTAGAGATACAGCTCCAAATAAGCTTTTTGCTCCTCGAGCGAATAAGAATATTGTCACTAATAATGAAAATACTTCACATAACGGACAAAATCGATATGGAAAGAGAGGTGAAGTTGCTGTAAAGATTGCTGCCGAAATTGCAATGGCACAATTCGTCAATCACCTTGGAAACTTCCCCGCATGGGGTGATAATATTGGTCCAAGCAGGATATCAACTCTTTTTAATGATGATTTGGAATTGGCAAAAACACAAATTTCTGATGCTAGAGATTTTGATGGATTATCAATACCCGAACTAGTTAGGTACTTTTTAATCGATGGTAGGGTTTTGGTTGGATTTGTGGAGGTGCCCAAGCATCCTATATGGACTGCTGGGGAGGACACAAGAACGCCTGGTTCTCCAGGGTCACCTGATACATATTCTACACCAACCGCCACGGAAACTCCTGCATCACCTGTTTCTCCAGGTACACCTAGAGCATCGATGTCACAATCTTACCTTCAAGATAATTCAAATGTGGCTGATTCTAACCCCTCGGTTATTATAGTGATGCGTGATAGTACTGGGAAATACTCTTGGACTGCACGTATGGTTTATAAAACGCAGACTGATGATGATAATGATCAAAAGAATTCATCTTCAAGTACAATAGATATAGACAATTATGATAGGATATTACAGTCAACTTCGCCATCTGTTCCACTCCTTCATACAGATACCACGCAACACACATACCAAGATAATAATTGTCGTGCAAATGTTCCTCGTATCGTTAGTTTTAATGAACATCAAATTCCAAAAGTTGACAAAATATTTGAAGAAGGGAGTGATAGTTGGAGAGCTTATAATGCTGTCAGGAAACTTACTCAGAGACAAAAAGAGGAAGAAGAACGGGCGTTAGAAGAAAAGCAACGTGTAAAAACAAGTCATCAAAAGTAAGAAGTGGATTTCTTTTCTATGAAATTATTATGTTTTTTAGTATTGTTTCTAATTATCGAAATATTTTAAATTTAGTTATAAAGCTATTCCTGCCGGATCTAATACGAACTTGGAAAGGTATTTTACTGATAATTTGATTCAATTATTCATTTAACTTTGTGTATACTCAATCTAAAATTACATAATACAACTTAGTCCACAAGCATTTCGTTTATTCATGTCACAAATAGGATTATTGTCATTAGAAAATCGACATCGAATGATTCCATTACGAATTTCAGAAAAGCTTGTTGGAGATTTGGAGAAACTGGATCAATTAAACGAGTATGTCAATGAAATTGATTTAATAAAATACTTTTAACTTATCGCATTTGTTATTAATAATATTCATATAATAGACGGGATTGTTTTAGTGCTTCGGTTTATTATGTTCGATCAGGAGCGGAAGAATATGATCATATTATAAACCCTCCCTCAATAAGTGAGGATTTTGAAAAGTTTTTGAATAGTTTAGGATGGCCGGTAATTAATATAGTGATTTTTATACATTAAATGATACAAGAATTTATCTTCATTATTTTAAAACAATTTAGGTATCTCTTGATGTACATTCCGGATATCAAGCAAAACTTAGTTCAGCTTTTTGTAAAACAGCACCATACTTTGCTGATAGAACTGTTGAAGTAATTTTTAATGTTCCTTATTTAATACATACACAATCACCTGATTCACCAATGGAATCTTTATTGAACATAATTAAAAGTATAACTGTAGATGATTTAGTATGTATTGCATGGGTTGAGGATATAATATCTATGGATGATTTACCTCAAAAAATAGGACAATCTGTTTTAGTATATATATTTATTCATCCATTACAAAATGCAACTGGATTATATTGGATAAAAATCGTTACTCCTACACTTGCATATCAAGGTGGTTTAAACGAAAAGAAAGGAGGAAAAGGCAGAGTTAGCTGGAGTGCTGATTCCACAAAATCAGTAGAAAATCCTTTGGTAAGTTAAATATCGTTAAAGATGATTCTTATATTTATTTTTTTTCATATTTGATTTGGAAATAATTCTCCCCCTCTTTTTTTTTAGTTATTTGGTCCATTGGTTGATGGTATGATTATAAGCAGGCATACGTTAGGGTTACTTGTAAGAAATACGACGATATCTGCACATGAATCATGCAAAAATTTCATGGAAACACATAGTAGATCGTATGTGTAATATTAATAATAATCTTTTGTTTTTAATAGTTAAATCTGACAATTAATAATAATTTTAAACCCTTTTTATTAGATATGCAACGAGAAGACAATTTATTGAAGAAATGTATCATAGATATAAAAGTAGTCTTTCTATTTCAGAGTAAGTATATGAAATTTATAAAATTTATTTATAATGAAATCAAATTATTATATTATTAACTGTTTTATTACTATTTACAATTAGTTTTTATTCAGAGATATTTTTAACTTAGCAAGTATTTATATAATAATTAGTTAATACTTTACATTCGATTTAATAAATTATAATTCAGGAAATGGCTAAAATTTTAACCAAAGGGAGAATAACCGCAAATCGAACCGGTGATGTCTACCGTAATATTTATTTAAAAAAAAAACTTAATAAAAAATTGAAATTAATTTTGTATATATTCAAATCTCATGAAAAAAATATAATTTATTAAATATAAAAAAAAAAAAAAAAAAAAATAGCATTTTTTTTTAATTATCTATCAATTGATTAAATAAAATGATGATTAGTCCTATATTAAAGTTTTTTCAAGCTTCTTAATATCATCAAATAAATCTAATAAAGTAGCAGAAGACCATGCTTGTGTAGGACATGCATGATAACATTCTGCTCCATTTGCATTAGTAAGTTCAGGTAACCCGGCAAATGGCGTTGTTTCAATTATTTTACGATGCGGTAAAAGATGTTGCGTTATATCATGAATTGTTTCATGCGGCTATTTTAAATAAAAGTTATATAAAATTTGTAAAAAAAAAAGAAAACAAAAAGAACCATTCAAATAAAAGTATTCAAACTCACACTTTCTTTTCCTTTTCCAACTTGAATGTCAAAGTATAGGTAAGCACGAAGGAAATATCCGGTGCACCATAACCACTCCTATAAAATAATAATAATAATAATAATCATCAAAAATATTAAAAACTACAAAGAACAAAAACCATAGACACTTACAGGTCCCTGATGATAATTCCACCCTTTAGCAATCGATTTATCGTCACTATCATTATTGTTATCATAGAATCCACGATATGCCCAATCTTTGGGATCTAATGTACGCATACCCAATGGACCGGCAAGCACTTCACGTGCAATATTCAAGGCTTGTAATGCATGGTGATTATCAAATAGTTCAGGTGCCTAATTTTAAAAAAACTATATTAGGTAAAAAAAAAAAAAATTTGATGATTGTGATTGTGATTTGAAAAACTTCTACTTACCACTACAAGAGCGATAGGAAAATTTGGTCGTAATTGATAATCTTCGTATTCTTTTGAAGCCTTGTATAAATCTTTATATATTCCTCTACGATTTATCAATTTTGTGTTCAATTTATATTTTGAATCATCAACGGGATCTAAAAATAAGGTAAAATGTGAGCAAAAAAATAATTGATAACAAGTATAAAAAAAAATTAATCTTGTTATCCAACTAAAACTTACCTATAGGAATGTAAAAACATTTTTCAAATGACTTTTGGATTAAATCATTCCATTCGGCAAATGTTACAAATTTCCTGGATTGGTCATCTAGATAAATAAAATTAATAACAAATTTTTTTTTTTTGAAACTTACATGTATATATTTTTTTCCCCATAAAAATTAAACCGAAAATACCTTGTAATTCCACCCCCTTCCAAGGATAATAACCTTGTTGATTCAATTCAGTAACCCATCTCAAAGTAGATTTCAACAATCCGATTATCTCAACAGCAGCACCATCTCTAGGCGTTGCTGGTATTCCTTTATTACCAGCCTTTTCAGATTCACCCATTTTATCCATCCAAGTACCACAATTAAATTTATTACCACCAAATAATAATCCAGTTTCCCAATCTACCTGAATATCAATTTGAAATCCTTCTTCTGACATAGCATGATCCAAATTGGGACCTGCGTTCCATTCTTTAAAATGAATTCCTCTAGCATGTCTTTCCAAAATTTCTTGCATAATCTCTAATATAGTACTTTCATATTTATAAGCTAAAGGATCATCTGCTTCGACAACATCATCATTCTTTGGAAATCTTCGTAGAACAGATGTTTTAAGAAATTCTAATCCTTCAGATGAGAATTTACAGTAATCTTGAATAGATTGAAGAAACCACCATGTAGCGTCACGACAGTTAAATCTTGGACGACGAGCAGCGTCCAATAAGTTTGGAATTAACCCATGTTTAAGTACACTAGCAAATCCAAGTATATGTTTTTTTGCTGCATCATAATTTCCTGTAGTTATAAATAAACCTCGTAATGAAATAAAAACATCACGTCCCCAACATCTCATATGCTTAAAAGTAAAGTGAGGTAATCCAGCAGCCATTGATGGACCAATCATTTTAGGATGTAGACCTGTAGAAAGCACAGTACCATACATCTGTATAGAACATAATGCAAGTGATTGAATAAATGGTCCACCTTCTTGTACAAAAGGCGATAATTGTTCTAATACACGTTTTGTAGCAGCTGTATATGTTGTTTTAATAACAAGTGCAAAATATTTAGGTATCAAGAAACTTGGTGCAGTTTTAATTGCATCAAACCTTTCTTTATACCATAGATTTAACTTTTGAAGTCTTGGTACAATTTCTAAATACCTAAATTATAGTAATAACAATATATTATTATATACACATGTATAAAATATTTTTTAACCAAAATAACTTTAACTAATAGTTAATATAATTTTTATACCTTTCGAGTCGATTTGCTACATAATCCAATGCCCAATGACCTTCACGTAAATTAGAGCAAAATGGATGTCCCAAATCATTATGACTCATTATATTTCTTAATACTGACATAAAACCTTCTAAACCACAATATGGAAGATCTCCATATCCAGGAATATTATAGACGCTGTGACCAGGTACAACATCATTTTCTTCTCCAGCACATCGATATAATACAATATTTAAATCAACTAAATCCAATTCTTGAAAAGGTTCTTCAATATCTGATGTCAAAAATTCATCCAACCCATTATGTTGTTTAGATACTGATGTTTTCAATAACATAACGCTACCTAAAGGAAATTCTTTTGGTAAAACAACTTCCGTATAATGACCAAGGTTGTCGGAAGCTTCACGTAAAATCGGTGTATTAAGTGATTTAAGAGAAGCAGGAAGTCCATAAAGATAATTTTTGTCAGGAGTAAATTCTTGAGGACGCACATCCAAACATGTAGAAAACAGCAATTCTGCTTTAGTCCCTCTTAATTTTATAGGAGATACTATTTTTTTTTAAAAAAAAACACGTTTATAAATAAATAAAAAATAAAATTGATGAAATAAAGATTTTAAACATAACTTACAATCACCATGTTTTATTACCGAATTGGAAAATGCACAATGTGCGACTAATAAATAACCTTTATGCGTATGAGGATGGCATCTATGCACGACAATATACTATAATAAAAGAAAATTTAATTTATATAAAAAAAGTTTTTATAATTAAAGATTATTATACTAACATCATTTTCATGATGCACATGAGTTTCATTATATCCATCTAAAGCCATTTCAGTATGTAAATGTTGCAACACCTTTTTAACTATTTTTTTTTTTTTTTTTTTTTTTTTTAAAAAAAAAAAACGGGAAAATTTTGTTTTAACTTAATTAAATAAATATATCAGATTAATATAAAATTACCTCTTCCGATACCAATATCTAAAGGTTTCTTATATATCGCGTAAGGTCTTGTTTCTTTTACCAAATCTATAATTTCTGGATAAACTTCATCATACCCTTTAACACTACCAACAGCACAAGCACTCATTTCCACAAGCGCACCATTGGATAAAGTATCCTCTGCAATACGTTTTTGATGAGGAGTTTCATTATCATGAGTACAATCCATGAAAAGTGCATGTGGTTTTGATCCAAATACAGGTGTAATAAGACATGGTACATCTAATTTTTCATTTAGACTTTTACAAGTAGATTTATGGGTAATACATTCAGTATCCATAGAGCCTTTATATTAATATAATTTTGTTAATAATTTTATTATAAATTTCATTTTTTTAAAAAAAAATTTATTTACCAATTGGTTTTGCTCCATGCCGGTGAACTAAACGACTTAATTCACGTGAATCCCACGCTTGCATAGCTTCTCTGATAAGGGAATTTATTCCAAGTCTGCTTACAAATTTGATATCCATTTCTTCTGAACCTGTGAATAATTCCGCAAATACATATAAATTTGGACGAATCTGACGTGCCGCATCAAGAAGATATTGTGCGACATGAATTGGGGTAGAATGACAATTATCAATTCTAAATCCATGAAATAGGTTGGCAAGTTGGATAGTATATTTCTTCATGTGATCCCATAACCATGGTGAATCATCCTTTAAAAGAAAATAATAAACTTGTTAGAAGTAATCAATAAAATTTAATAACGTATAATATTAGAAAACTTACTCTACATTTTCCATATCGTAACTTAACACAATCACCCCATACTATAACTTCTCTTCTTAAATAAGCAAATGATTTATTACTTGCAAAATCTTGTAATGGATTTGCGTTCCAAATCCAACCATTATTTGCAACAACCAATGCACCCTTTGGATGTTTCTTTGTATGCTCATTCAATGGAATTTGTGTAAAATAATGTTCAGTGAGAGTATACCTTCATAATATTAATATGAAATAAATTGTAATAAGAACTTTCCCTCTTTAAGATAAATTTCAAATAAATTTCAAATAAATAAAATCAAATCTTTACTTTTTATGGATTTCTCCCTGCTTAGGACCATTAGGGTCAAGTCGCAAGTACTTAATCCTATTCCATAAATTATCAAGAATAGTAGTAACTTCATCATCATATAAAATATAAAAAGGCAAATTAATTTCATTAACAAGTGCCTCAAATTTTTTAATCATTTGTTCCATAAGTTTTAATTTGTCCTGTTTATCTGTAGCGTTGACATCCGATTCTTCATTTGAATTCTGTTTTGCTGTAATATTGACATCATATTCTTCATTTGAATACTGTTTTCCTGTAACTTTGACATCCGTTGAATTCGGTTTTTCCGATTTGTCATCAGCCAAATTTACAAATCTATCTATCTTCTTGATATCACCATCTGATATTTTATTTGAAACTAATTTTTTGGTTTTGGTTGAGTTTTCATCCACTATAATACCATCGACACATTTGTGACTTTTCTCAGATTTAATCAAACTGAGAACAAATGTAATAGAACTCTCACAGTTCATCTTTTTAAAAAATCTATGACCAAAGGTTCCTTTGTAATAAAGAGCCTTATCCTTTAACAATTTAGCTTGCTCTTTAAGAGATAAGGCAGCAAGATCAATATCTTCACGAGAAGATGGCCACGGTTTGTTTAATGCATCTTTAAATTCATTTACAGCTTCTTTAACATCTATGACATAGTATTCCCACAAGCGAAGTTTATTAATCACGTGCTCTTTAATACCATCAACAATTAAATCCAAATCTTCCTCGTTCTTAATCAATGTTGGAAACCCCAAATTAGCAAGTTTAGAAGAAAATTCAAGTAATGAAGCATCAAGTTCATAAGCAGGAGTTAAATGAGGCGAATTAATCAAGTTATATCCTAAAATTAAAAAATATAAACGGTGTTAAATGTGCTTTATCATCATCGTTATCAAATATGCAATTTATCACGTACCAGCTTCGGGATGTTCTTCAAGCCAGTTACTATTACAAGCAGTATGATTCCAAACAACATCAGTAACGCTGAGAATTCCATATTCTTGCTCAATTCTCTTTATTGTTTTTTGAACAATTTCAATATTTTCATTGGGATTCTTCGAATAATCTTCAGGTTCAAATAAATCATTCGAAAAAGATAATTGATCATATATGGAGTAAGGTGAATTAGAAAGACCACGCGTTTGCATTGGTACAAAATGAATCATATTATATCCAAGATCGGATATAGCTTTAATGTGAGGATCCCATTCCGAAAGTTTTCCTAGGAGTTTAGGAAGAACTGATTGAATAACTATGCCATCGAGTGGAAGTGCAACCGCTGGCTCCGAAGAAATTGGCTCAGATGATAGTATTCGATGTCGTGGAATGACATGTAATAGCGGATCAACCGTAAAATAACATTTTACAGAAGATTTCGTTAATTTTGAATCTAATCCTTTATATTCCACGTAGAATTCAAAGGCACCTGATCTTTGAATGACAATGTCGTTATTGAGAGGTCTCGTGAATTCAATTGGAAATCTATTATTATAGTTTTAATTGGAAGATCAGAAATTTGTAATTCATGGATCATGGAAAATGAATACATATTGATAAAATAAATGATAAGAAAAAAAATGGCGGTTGAAAATCACAGGAATTTTTTTTTTTTAAACAAAATATTTATTTACTTTTTAAACATTTAAGCCTTGAAGCAAAGAATCATAATATTTTATGGAATTTAATAATTGGAAATGATGAAAAGTTTAGTGAAGTATGATAACTAAAATAATAGCTCATATTCTTTTTTATTTAAAAGTATTCGATAAATCTTTTAAAAGAATCCAAAATTAATGTAATTAACTTATAAGATTGTTGAGATTCAATATTTATCACCGCCATTTTTTTTTATATTATACCTTTTTGAATGAAATTTGGCTCTATCAAACTCTGAGCTACAATCGAGATTAAAATAAATAAAATTAAACAATTGACCTCGGAAATAACAAGAACATTGTAATTGTAAGATTGAGATTGAATTACCCATCTATTGGATAATTAGTGTAAAGAATTCCCCCGTGAGAAGCAATCGAACCGGCACGAATATTAAATCGTAATATATAAGGACTAACAGGTGGTGGAAGTCTTATATATTGGTTTTCTTTGCTAAGTGATCCATCGGCATCTAGTTCAAGTCGAAATACATTGATTAATTTAGTTTGACTTACTTTCCTTTTAGTCATTTTGAGATTTAGGAAAGACGATAAAAAAGTTTTTTGTAAAGATCAAAATTTTATAGAAAATTGAGTAAAATGGCAATTCATAACGATGTTTTCATATGGGATCGGCATTTTTATTGGCGGGTTTCTCCCATTGTTACACGATAATTATATCATTATTACATTTACTTTATAGTTCAAAGGAAAAAAAACGGTTCGTGAATCATTTAATTTTTTAATTTTTGTGCCTTTTCCTTGTTATTTTGAATGAATTATGTTCGTAGTGGTTCTTACTTTTGGAGACTTCGCAATTTATCTATTTGTATTATTTTATATTGATTAAATTATGAGAATTATATAATAATAATATACTGAACCTTAATCTTCTGATTCAATATTAAAATGACATTTATGTAAAAAAGACTACTTTATTTTCATCAATGTAAGGAACAAATATATGACCGTGTGTTTCGATTTAATTTATAAATTGACGAATCAAAACGAAATATTTCATCAGATTTAATATCGATATTGTAAAATAATTATTATTTGAATGCCGGACATGTCGAAATTATTGATCTTCTGTCAATGCCAACACTGTCATAAAAAAACTTAAAATATACTTGTTATTACTATCCATAGCATGCAAAATTTTTCATCAGACAAAGATTATTAAACCCCGAAACTTCAAAAGTCAAACTATACCAATCATAACAAGGTAAGCAATTAATTAACGCACATTTATCGTAAGGGATGGAAAGTTGTGACAACACGTCTTGGAATAGAGTTAAAGCACAATGTGCAAGCTCACGCTCCATTTCACTATTTATTGAAGCACGGGGATTTAGTCAAGATGATAATTATTTTCTCTATCCGTGCTCGCAAAGGTGTCATTAACCCGCTCTGACTCCTTCGGAGGGCTTTGCAACAAATTTATTTTTAGTTAATTATTAACAATTCGTCCAGATAGGCAATATTAATTAGATGCAATTCATAATGTGACAGGTTACATACAGTATATACGCATTGACCATTTTTAGATTTCCCGATTTTCATCTGTCAAATTGGCGCAGTATATTCTGACAAATTGAAAATATTTAGAGCATCATGATGAATATAATGGTAAGTGTGTCTTTTTTCTTTAAATTTTGCTACGGATATTGGAAATCACAATTTTCTAATATATACATGAATTTAAGATACTGTTTACTCAATTCGAGAAGGTTGCAAAAATATATATGATCGAAAATTGAGCCCTATTTCGAATTATTGAAAATTTAATTATTTATGCGAAAACCGATTTCTCATATATAATCAATACCCAATGATTTATCAAAATTTGTCTTATGCAAAAACGATCAAAGCAGAAATCGATCAACTCGACTTTACTCATGATGAAAAATACGTTTACGTTGTTAGTTGCAAGATTAACATTATTAAAAGATCGTATTCGATTCGTTATATTTGTTAACTTTATTAAATTTGTTATATTTGATAGATTTATTTTATTTATTATATTTATCATATTTATTGGTTATACCACGATTGCCCGAATGCTAATTTCCCGAATATACCTTTTCCCGAACATCTAATTTCCTGAATTCTGACATCCTGAACATTCAATTTCCCGAATTCTGACATCCCGAATACCCCATATTCCCGAGTCCCCTTATCCCGAATAGACATTCTGTTGGATTATACTTTGAAGATTTTAGGTATTTGCAGTCTCACAAATAATAGTTGGCCATGGTTTGTCCTACAAATACATATGATTAGATCAATATTATTTTTATTCATTAAAGTTCAAGTTGAGAAATACCTCAGGTTCACTTAGATATTGAGTAGGATTAGGCAGACCTTTCGGTATAAACGAAACATCTGACTGTTTTTTATTAATGCTTATTAAAATTGATAAGCGAATTCTCCATATGCTACCTCATGATTCCCAAAGTTATAAACACGATATATTTTTATAATGTGATTTTATTTTCTTTAAGACAATTTTATTAATATCAATATGCGACGCGTAAAATTAATCATTATAACAATGACGAAATTCATAGATCGTTATCCTTTACTATTATTAATAAAATTTTTTTTTTTATATTTTTATTTTTTTTAACTTCGACGATATAATAAAGGAAGGTAACCTGAAAAGATTCTTCTTTAAAGTGTACCTGAAACTTGCGTTTGGAAAATATTGAAATGAAAATGATCATTGTGGCATTGTGAAGGCTGGGAAAGGTATTTCCATATCATGAGTTTCCGTCTTGTGTTTTAATATCACGTGGTTTAGAAAAATTTTGACATTGAAAATATTTTACCTTTATATTTATTTAATAATGCAATAACTTACATTTCTAAAAGAATCTTATTTTAGGATTAACCTTTGGAATTAAACTTTGAAATTTAGCTGCGCTATTTGTGATCATACTAAAACATCACAATGTAATAATAATGCTTAACAATGCATTTCATTATTCATGTTATTTTTGTAACCTTGATAAAGAATTCTTGATTAACTACTGTATTCTAATAAGCACGAAGTGTTTTTCATTCCCTTGACATGTTCAAAATAGAGTTTCAGGTTCTTTATAATTTAAAATCCATTTTATTGTATTATGGTCAATTTCTGATTCATTATCAATTTGTTTCAGTAAAAATAACGAGAGATAAATTTATTTGGATTTTGAAATGATCTATAATGTTTATGATAGTAAAGAAAAAATTTTTTTCTAGTAATCAAGTGTAACAATATTTTAATAATTTATATAAAATAATTATAATAAAAGACAATCTTTACTTTATTAATTAAAAATAAAATGAAAATTTAAATCACAGATAAACAATGATAATCAAAGAGAAATATTATGCGCTATTCCTCTTAAAAAATCAACAAGTGTGTAATCATCACGACTATTAAAAACATTTAAAATGTGATTTTTACGAATAATTTGATGCCTATATTTGGGTATTGAAGGTTCTTCACGAAGGATATTTTCTATTTGCAATTGAGTTTGGTATTGTTCAGTTCGCATTTCTTCAATAATTGTATAAACATCTACACGTTTTTTCCAATTAATGTAAGCCATTGTTGATGCCATCCTTCAACATTTTGTGTTCTTGGATGATTATTTTCAATAAGATCGTATATAGACCAAAAGTTTGGTGGATTTCAGCGCTCAGTTATATTATTTCTAAAAACTCTTCGAGTATGTAATTATCTTCAAAATATTGTACAACTGCAAGTGCATTTGAAGGCATTAAAGTTGGTTAAATGCATCTGGAATTTCAGATGATGTAATCCCAATTTTTTTAAAATTTCAAGGCTTTGGTTTTGTTCATATTCCGCTTATGACTGTCCAAACCTGGTTTTTCCAGTTTTTCCATCAGGGATTTTAGGTATCACTGGAAAATCCCATTTGTCCTGGTATTTCCACTGGACAAATCCCAAAGGTTTGGGTTTGAACGGCAAGTATAGGCATATTATCAAAAGAAGTAATAGATACTTATTTAGATATCGTTTTCGAACCTATTATATTACTGTACATACTTTAACATTCATTTTTTATAGATCGAAAATGAGATCGTTTCTCTTTTTATCAAATCGAGGATTATATGGATTATTTAATATTTAAATGATTTTTATCTTTCATATATAAACAAGCATTTATATCGAAATCATTTATAGATTCATATGAGAAATTTGTGCTTTATTCCATAAATTATGTGAAATCTGTATTTGGTTGAATAACACATAATATTCCTCTGACCTTCACCTCTTCACATTTCATACATTCGAAGGGAATCAAAAAGAAATCCAATTCAATCGGATCAGGGAGAAGTTGTCGAGGAATTACAATATGAGGTAATTTATCGTGATACAA
>CAMKVN010000955.1:0-22088 GCA_946474995.1 Funneliformis geosporum
AAAAATGTCTGTTTAAGAAATCTATTACTATAAAAAGTTAATTAAATTTATTAAATTTCAAAATTATTATAATACATCAATCATTAAACAAATTAATAAATTATGATTACATAATATATTTTACATAATTAATTTTTTAGTATTCTGCATTTCGTTATGAATTATTTTTTTTAACAATTATTTAATTTAAACAAAATAAACAAAAAATGAAATTTCCCGAGTTGGAATTCAATAATACAAAAAATAATAAAAGGTTGTCTTTTCATGTTATATTTATTAATTAAATAACAGATAAGATATTTTTAGTCTTATAATAATATAAAAAATCTAAATGTTAACATTTTATGTGTAAACAAATTAATAACATATTATAAGATATCTTTAGATCTTAAAAACAGTAGATATAATAATACAAAAATTTCGAAATGTTGATATTTCACGAGTTTTTTTTATCTTTTTAAACAATAATGAAGGAATACAATTATATGAGAATATCTAGTCTTTGTATAATAGAAATAATAATGCATAAGAAGTAAAAAAATAAAGGAATCAGTTTTTATAATAATTTTATTGTATTATTAAAAGTTTTCTAATAAAAATAAAAATAAAAATATATGAAATTTACGCTCATAAATCTGTTGTTTTTACAATATATCATTAATAAAGAAAATAAATTCATAAATACAAATTTTTTCTATATATAATTTTCTTCTTGATCTTTTTTAATTCATTCTTCATCTTTTTATAATAATACATTTTTCATCATTTTTAATTTGTCTTTTTAAATTGTCTTTCATTTTTTAATTTGCCTTTTTAAATTACTCCTTCTTCATTTTTCTTTTTATATCTTTCATTATTTTTTATTTCACGTCATCTTCTTTAATTCGTTTTTTTTCTTTTTTAATATTTCAGTTTTTTATTTTACCTATTTTTTCAATCATACTTTCTAATTCATTTTTTTTTTCATTTTTTCAGTTTTTTATTTTATATCAATTTCTCGATTGCTGTTTATTTCATTTTTTTATTTTTTGATCATCTTTTTTTTTTATTTTTCAATTATCTTTTTTTATTTTTATTATGACTTTTGTTACTTCCCCTATTTCTTCTCATTTTAAAGAGATCATTAATGCCATACGAGAATTGATTCATCTACGATGTGACTACCATGATAGTTTTGAGTTCGTTCCAAATAATCATCATGAAAGAAGATAGAGAATCATATACAATTAATTGTTTATTAATAGAGAGTTTACCGCTTTTCCCTCTCAATGTCAAAGAAAATGGTACTCACTAAAATATGGGTATACAAATCTTAAAAAGTTAGAAGCTGGGAGAATTCCTATGTCCAACCAATAACAAACCTAACTCTGCATGATCAGATATTTCATGCAGAATTAGGTGACCAATTTTGGCTTCGAACTAGTAATTATTTATTGAATAATAGTAATAAGAAATATATTTTTTACTTTTTAAAACCAATTTTTTAATTTATTTATTATTTTTAAATGTAAATCATCGTCAGTTTAGAAGACAAAATGTAGATTGTTATCAGTACCAGTACCATTATAAATCTCGTTCTCACCAGGATCATAGATCCCATTCTTGTGATTGTTTTCAGGATCTATGATATCATTCTTACCATCATTCACAGGATCATAGATCCTATTTTTGTTATCATTCTAGGGATCATAGATCCCATTACCGAAGATACAGAAGGAGATCATATTCTTTATGAAGAAGGATAACTTTTTACTAAAGCAATATTAATTTTTAATTTTTATTTTTTTATTTTTTTTAATAATTTTATTTTTATTTTAATTTTAATTTTAATTTTTTTTTATTTTTTTAATAATTTTATTTTAATTTTAATTTTAATTTTTTAATTTTTAATTTTTTATTTTTTAATTTTAATTTTTATTTTAATTTAATTTTTAATTTTTATTATTTTTTTTTAAATTTAATTTAAATTTAATTTTTTTATTTTAATTTTTTTATTATATTTTTTTTTTTATTTTATAATAAATTTTTTTTTAAAAAAAAAATTTATAATAGCATTGCAATGCTTAAATAGTTATATAAATTAATATTATTTTACCTTTTTAATTTATCACATAATTGTAATTAATATTTCTAATGTAATTAAGAATCGATTATCTTGATTATATATAATAATGACAATTTGATAATACAAACAGATTTGTTATTTTTTTTGATTATTTTCATTTTGGTATTTTTTTTATTAAATTTGTGAACATTGACAATGAAATCAAATGTTAAAATTACCAAGTATCATAATACTTTATGAATAAGTATCTCAGATTGTAGCATTATATTATCTGAATTCTGTCAATTTTATAGATTACTAAACCTTAAATACGTTTTACGTTCTAATAATAGAATGTCTTATTAGTTTGACTGTGTGATCTCTAAAATATATTTGCAAAAACTGTTGGCAACCATAAGAAGTCCCTATTCATATGATCAGACTTTTATAACTAAATGGTTGATTTATGATATAATACCATATATTTACATCATTTATTATATTTTTTAGATTGTCTTTGATAAGCTTATAGAAGTTTACATGAAGAGTGATATTAAAATGAAAACTATTATAGGAAACATTATTCATATAATAGAAGCTATGGAAGATTTTTATTCATAAAGTAAAAGTAATAGTAGATTATTCATGCAGCAGAAGCACGAGAGATATTGTTCATATTCATATTTCACTTACTTAATTTTTTAAAAAATAAAAAATATTTTGTATTTTTTTTTTAATTAATTTGTTATTGCTATTAACATATCACATTCAGAATTTTCTATTTCATTTTCAATTTGATCTGGTAAATTCTTAATTCTATTTTTAATTTGTAAAAGATTACTTACTATTTTATCTACATAATGTTTACCATTAAAGATTTTTTTAAAAATTCTTTTATAATATCACTATTTGAAATTCTTAATGGAATATTATATTTAATGATTTCAAAAGATGATAAAAAGAATTTTTGTAACTATCAATTCCAAAAACTATTATATTATTTCTTATTACTTAATTTTCTATAAAAGAAATTTGATAAAAATCATCAATTATTGATCTTCTTTCATCATTACTTAAATTCTTATCTTTTATTAATTCTTCTTTTCTTACATTAAATCCATTCTTACATTTACAATTTATTTTTTTCCAATTATAATTTTTCTTATCAGATGGAAGAAATAATCATGAAATTTCACCAAAAATAATTTCTATACTATTAAATTCATTTATAAGGACTAAATAATCTGGAATGTCTTTCAAATGAACAGATTGCATATTTTTCTTGTTGATTTTTGATAAATTAGATGATTTATCCTTAAACAATTAAAATTGATTATTATCTATTATTAATATATAATATTTTATAATAAATTAAATATTTTAATATAATATACTAATTAAGTTTAAAGGTCCAATCATTATATATAAATATTGGATCTAAAAATCTAGAAACTGCGAGAGCTATATAACCATTTTCACTATAATCAGTTTCATCTAATAATCATCGTAAACTCTAACATTTTCTTCTATAAATTTAAATAAATTTAAATAAATTAATATTGTTAATTAAAATAATATAATTTTAAAAAATTACTTACAATCCTTCTAATAAATCATATATAGTACTTAAGTAATCAAAATTTTCATTTTCTAATTCAACTTCAGGAAATAAAATCAGTCGAACTAATCTTAAATTGTAATGAGCTTCTAATGAATGATACATATAAATAAATTTATTTATCATATTATTTGTTTCATTTGAAAAGTTTGGTGTTTTCAAATTAACTTTTCGTAGATCTTGTAATGTTTTTTTAAAAAACTTTTCAAAATTAAAATCTATTCCTTGACAAACATCTAGAATTCCACATGTTATTTGAGTATTATATTTAATTTTAGCAAGATCAAGCTGAGATATAAAATATATAATTTCATTTAATATGTTTTTATAGAATAATCTTTAATTGTATTTTTCTAATAAAAATAAAATATATTAGTATTTTCTTCTTGTTCCAATAAATTACACTAAATTAAAACAATTTAATTAAATTAAGAATTATATAACCTTATTAAAATATTTACCTGTTTTTTTTTATAATTGTAAGCTTTTTGATAAATTGCCCTTAAATAAATGAAGATTATATAATAAAAAAGTATAACGATAAGTTACTAAATATTATAATAATAAATATAATTTGAATTTTTTTTAAAAAATCAGAATTACTAAAGTATTTTATAAGTAATATAAGATACACAAAGGTATTGCCTATATCAAACCTAGTATTTATGAAAAGTAAAGTAGCCAAATACCCAACGATACTACTCATATACATATATATAATATTTTTATTAAAATAATTATAAAACATATATATAAGAAATGATCTAGGCCTATAATATCATTATATAATTGAAATATTGGGAAGCATCATTTTGTTTAATAAAGACAAAAATCAATAATATATTTACTTACTAAACACATATCTTCAAATGTTTCAAGTAATTTATTTAATATTATTTTTTTAGTTTCTTTCTGATATAAACTTGTAGCTACTATAAGTTCTGTTCTATATTGTTTAGTAGTATTTGTTACTATACACTAAAAAAAGATTCCAATATTGCAAAAAATACAGATGATATCCATGACTTAAAAAAAAGAATTTTGCATTTTTTATTAAAACAGTTATTATAAAAAAAATTTTCTGATAAAAATTAATAAATAAATTTTTTAAATTGCAATAAATCATTTATACTTTCCTTTTTTTATTTATATTTTTTAATTGAGATATATAGTTTTTGCAACAAAAATATAAAATTTAACAAATCATAATTATCATTGCATATACCGTAAAATAAAATTTAGTTACATTATGTCATATTATGTGATTTTTTTAAATCTAGATGTAGATTATTATATTATTATTTAATAATATCACGAAATTTTATTTTATCATGAGATTTTGTTGAGATTTTTGTTATTATATATATATATATATATATAATCTTTTTAATTTTTTTTTTCCTCAATTTTTTCTACAAACTTAAATTACATTTTATTTTTTACACAAATTTTTATTCACAATGGAAGCAATTTTATCTAATTTTTGCATTTCAAATAATAAATATTTATAAAAAAATTTATAGGAAATTAAAGCTTTGCAAAAAGCAAATACAATACTAATATCAATACCAACACTAATGCCAATAATAACACTAATATCAATACTAACACTAATACCAACAACAATACCACTAACCTTTATTTAAAAACCAATATAACAATATATTTCTGCTAAGAAGATTTGAGAAGATTTTTCAAATAGACAAAATGAAGTATCAATACATTTTGGTAAGAATAAAGTAATTATAAATATTATATTATTTATAATATTTATTTTTATTTTTTAATTTTTTTATTTTTTCAAGTTGGTAGTTCGTTTTTAAATGTTGTCTTTGAAAGTTGATTTTAAGATTAGCTACAAAAACTAAGACATTAATTTTCTATCAAAGGTGATAGAAAAGATATATAAAGTATTTTTTTATTAAGTAGTTAGGATAATATTAATTATTATATTGTAACAATAGTTCAAAAATAGAAATCCAATAATTTAAGTTGGAATGAGAAGTCGGTTAATAAAAATAAAGTATTAAAAAATACTTACAACATTGTCATAATTATAATAATCATAAAGAAAATAAAGAAAATTACGATAATGATGATGATGATAATAACTAACTTTCTGCCAAAAAAAAATAATATGAATTATATTGTTATCTTATGATACTAATGACTGAAAATTAGAATTGATGCAAGATTAACAAAGGATTTAGCTTTAAGACTTTATAATGCGATTTATGAAGAGCTTCTGAAGGTTTATTGATCAAATATTTCTTAGAGACAAAGGTGATTATAAGTAAACAATAGAGTATATTAAAGAAAAGAATTATTACAAGTGTATTTGTTAGCATACAAATGTGTTTAGTATTTATCTTATTGGCGATAATACTAAAAGTAATTCTCTACTTAAAATTTCCTCTCCAAAGTCCTATATTATTGAAGTTCTAAAGCTACCCTATTTATAAGAAATAAAATAATAATAATAAAAATATAAATATAAATAAGAAATGTAATAATTGGTCTTTCATTGTATACCTAACATATATTACATATATGGTAGATTTAGTCAATCTGGCAGATCTGTCAGATCTGCCATAAATAGCAGATTTGGAGATTTGGCATTTTCCACAGATCTGCCAGTTTTGGTTAATTGGATAGATTTTGAGGATCTGCTAATTTTAGCTGATTGGATGGATTTTGTGACAAGGTAAAAATCATGTGATTTATAAGATAACCTTTTAGTTTATAACCAACTTTTATGAAAAAAATAATATGAATTTATTAATCAATTGATCTTTATTATTATTATTTTTTTTAATTATTTTTTAAATAATGTTCCTCCTCTTTCTGCTCCACTATCATCATCACATTTTCATTTAATTTATGATGAAAATTTGGGAATACATTAAGATAAGCCTTTCAGAAGTTGTATTTTGGTAGGTTTTTAACTGTTTTCTTTATTTTTTCTTTAATTTTTTTAGGAATACATTAAGTTAAGCCTTTCGAAGGTGGTATTTTAATGGGTTTTCTAACTGTTTTCTTTATTTTTTCTTTATTTTTTTTTTAGAAATACATTAAGGTAAGTCTTTTAGAGATGATATTTTAGTGGGTTTCTAACTGTTTTCTTTATTTTTTCTTTACTTTTTCTTTACTTTTTTAGAAATACATTAAGGTAAGCCTTTCAGAGGTGATATTTTGGTAGTTTTCTAACTGTTTTCTTTATTTTTTCTTTACTTTAAAAAATCAAATATATTTTTTTTGAATAAAATATAATATAATATATATTCTTTTTGGGTAATTTATTATGTAATAATAAAATAAAATTATAAATCATAAATAAACAAAAATTAATTTTATTAGTTTCGATTTTTTAATTAATTTTTACTAATTGTTGACCAATTTTAAGCTGATTTATGCTGAATTTTAACTAATTTTTAACATAAATGCTAATTGATAGCTGTTTTTCTATTTACTTAAAATGCTGATTATTTGGTAATGATCAGTAGAATTAGACTATTTTTGGCTAATTTTCGGTACTTTAAATGTGACAAATTGTTTTATTTTGCCTAATAATATATCAAATAACTACCAATCATTAATGTCGAATGTTTTTTTGTGTGGCATAAAAATGTACAACTTCGGCTATAACCAAAAATGCTGATTGTTTTGGCAATGATCAGCAGAAATTAGATTATATTTTGACTAACATTTGACACTTTAAAAAAGTGACGAAATGTATTATTTCAACTAGTGTTTTTAATATTAAATAGATTTATTTTATATGTATTATTATTATATGATTATATTTTTATATATATAATAGATAGTAATACTAGTTGTGACAAATTTTGGAGTCTATTCAGTTAGCTGTTAGAGACTTTTCAGTCGACTCAGTGGTCGACTGAGTTAAGACTCTCATTTGAAATTAGTGACGATAATTGTATTATTAAAATCAAAATTTTTAAAATTTAATTAATTAATTAATGTTGCAAAAAGATAGATAATTATAAGTTTCATTATAAAATATGTTGACAAGAATTCTATTTAACTAAAAATTTGAAGTTTTATTTAATTAATAATTACACAATATTCTGATCTTATATCAAATTTGAAAAAGTGACTCAGTCATAGCATAATTATTGAAAATTCTGAAGTTGACTCTAAATGATTTTTACAGAGTCGATTTAGCCATCGACTCTGAATCTAACGGCTGATACTACTAATTATAGAATATATTTAATATATTATATTATTAATATTTATTTTATATAAATTTTATTACTTTTCTTTTTGTTGAAAAATAACTTGAAATAGGATTTTATGAATAAATTAAGAGATATTTATCATTTATTTACTATTACTTTTTGTTATGTTTTCATATAGGCATAATAGTGAAAAAGTTTTATAATTAATTTAAAGAACTGAATTAAGTTAGTGATTTTTCTTTACAGAAACATTGTTAATAACATATAATATTTTTAAAAAGAAATGCATTAAAAGTTAAATTGCATTTATTCTAATTAGTATTTGTTTTATTTTTATAAAACAATTCAATTATATATTAATTATATGTACTTATACTTAAAATAAAATTCTAAAATTTTCAAAGTTCTACAAAGATAAAAGTAAGTGTTAATATTAATATTTTTAAATAATTATGAATTCCTTTATTATAATGTAACTCTTTCAAGATTTAAGATTACAATATTTCAAGATAAATGATTTTTCGTGTAAATTTCTTGATATGACCATGATTATCATTAACACTAACACTTTTTTTATCCCATATGACCAACTTGTCAATAATCTTTAAAAATAAAGAATAAAACTTTGAAGCAAAGGTTTTATATTTTAAACTTATATATTATATGTATTTTTATCTGCTTTACAAGTTTACTTAGACAATAAAAGTAGATTTTGGACATGGATTTTGACTTTAAATATGAACATTTCAAAATAATTAATTTTACAAAAATTAGTATTTAAAAGCTACTTTTATTCTCCAAGAAAACTTGCAGAGCAGATAAAATAGGTATAAAACATGAGTTTAAGATTAGATAACGTCTATAATAAGTTTTTATTAATAAAATAAAAAAAAAATTTTCCCGGTAAATTTTGATTATCATTTTTGGAAATGATCTGAAATACCAGTCACGTGGGGTGGAAAAGGTGTTACTGAGGAAGATATGATTTTCACCTTACTAATATTTGGCCGGAATTATAAAACTTGACCGAAATTAACCAAGTGACAAATAAGGTATTCTTTAATGTTTTAAAAAAAATTAAATTTTCAACCGATTTAACATAATAAATACAAAAATATGTATATTTACAGATCTTTTTTTTTTTAAAAAAAAAAATTTAATCATTTTGCAGCTTAAAATTGTTTTTGTTCTTTTATAATTCTTTTATGTATTTTAATTTAATTCAAATCAATTTGACAAATATGTCATGAATCAAAAAACTCAAGTTCAATATATATTAAATTTCGTATTGATTTTTATCAAAGAAAATTTATAAAACGGATGGTACAGATAGTACCGCAGTACGAAGCTGCTAATTCGAATTTACCGATTTACAAGAACATACCGTATTGGGATTCGTACCGTACCAGTATTATCGGTTTTCCATATACCCCCCCCAAACATGAATTTTATCCGATAACCTAAATCATAATGGATATAACGAATTACTTTGATACAATCGAGTCATGAGAAGTATGGGTGTGCGATATACTAAGTTTAGGTATAGTCTACTAGTAAATTTTATGGAAGATTGTTTTTTAGTTACACACATGATAAATAACATTCGCTTAGAATTTACTTACTTTAAATACGCTATATACGCCATATTTTCACTATTTATCTCAATTTATAAATATTACCAAATAAGATCAACCCTAAATTTTACATAATGTGTTTTTCACACAATTTCTTATAATAAACAATGATTAAAATCTTATAGGATGATTTTGTATAAACAAACCAATTTATTATTATTTTAACAACATAATCATAAAGAATAAGGTTATGAAAATTATATGGTAGCAGTTAGAAATTCTTACGTTTAAATTGAATGAGGCGATAAATTTTGAAATATTTGAAAGCTCCTAATTATTAATTTGCCATACAAAGTAGGAATATGTTTGAATATAAGATTACATCGCTTCAATAATAAGTTAACTAGTGGATTGATTATACAGTACTTGATTTTGATATAGAAAATCCTCAAAATTTAAATTTAGTTTCCGCAATACAATTTTTTATGATTAATTCATAAAAATGTAGTTAAAACGCGTTAATACCTGAAGTGATATCCAAAGTGATCATATGAGAAAATACAAAGAGGCCATATGAACTACTGTAGTAATCATGGAAAACGTATAATTAGAAATATTTATAATGTAGGATGTAGGATATTAATCACATTATAAACTTTAATTAAATCATGAGAGCTGTATTGTAATAATAAATTATTTTACTCTTTAATGCGATCAAACTCGAGAATAAAAAAAAAATTAAAAAGATTTTAAAACTAACCCAAGAACACATCGCATACAATACTCATTATAAAATAAATTTCAATTGTTGCGGAAGTAAAAATTAATTAAAAAATTAAAAAAAAAGGAAAGCTGACAATTTACAGGAATGGATGTTTTTAACAATAAAAGTATTGATAAATAAATAATTTTTTTTTTGAAAATAAAATTCTTTGGTCTTATCCGAATCCAAATTGTGATCAAAAAATCTTACGCTTAAATATAATATCGCAAAAATACCTACTGCCAATGTTTCCTCCTATTTTCTCATCAGAGAGGTAGTTATAGATTTATTTTATGTAATTGCGATATAACTAAAGTAGCATGTAAACCAATTTTTAAAGAAATAAAAAATAATAAAGTTTTTAAATGAAATAAAAGAAATTACTATCACTGCCTCTGCCGACGACGCTCAGTAATAGGCCCAAGAGAAAAGTACTATCTATTTAAAATAATGTTCAAAGTATTTTTATATTAAAATTCTTTGTTACGACATTCTTTTGAAAAGAGGAGGCTTGCAGTTTGGATGATGGAAATTCTTATTAATTGATCTCTGACTGATGTCAAAAATGGTCATTTTGACACTTTCTTCCATTCTCGAATAGTCCTAACTGAAAAGTCAATTCGTCATAGCCGCAGGTAATCAAATTTTGGCGCAGTAAAAACCGAGGGTGACACAATCATTTGGAATCATGCATTAAAAAACTCTGGATATACTGTACCTTTTCTTTATTATAAAAATTATGAATGAAACCTGATCTATATACACTATATATCGAATAAATTTATAAATATTTCAAAAGGATGCATTTTATTAGTAGTTTCGTAAAGGTTGGAATAATATTAACAATATTATTATTTATTATAATTTTGTATCAATTTAAGTATGAAAATGCAAAGAAAAAAGATACCTTTATTAAATAGTTATTAATACAAAATGATAAAAAAAAATTATCTTGATTTTATAAAGGTATATCGTTAAAAAAAAATAAAATAAAAAAATTTAAATTATCTAAAATGGTGACTATTTTGGGAAATTAAAAAGATAGAAGATCTTTACGATAGTTATTTCCTTTTAAACATCCCCACAATCAGTCAAATTGAAATCCTTGAAAAAAGGATGTTGAGGAGATTTAAAAAAAAAAAGATAAAGTGACTCACAGCGGAGATGCCATAAGGAAATAACTATTGTAGAGATCCAGAACCTTTAAATAATTCGAAAGAATTATCTATAAATAAAATAAAAAAAAGTCAAAATTGTAATTAAAAGGAGGAAACTTTGAACGAAATCAGTATTACTAAAGAAGGTACCTTCGGAAATAAATTCATAATAATTTAATGGCATTTCTGAAAATTGTGGCGGCATCATAATTTCAGAGTCGTCGATTACTATGTTTTCATTAGAGTTAGAACAAAGAAAAACGGCCGAGATATCATTTATGATGTCTGGTGGTTGCACAAATTCATCCAATGTTGTAAATTTATTAAATTCTACAGGGGATAATGTCGACGGTGATTGATTGATTGAGTTTATCGACGGGAAATGATTGGGAAGGGTATAGTATTTTTCAAGGTTTTGCGGGGAGCTAGGGACCGAGGAGGAGGAAATGGACTCATTATCCAATATATTATATATTTCAAATTCGGAGCTCGAATCTAAATATGTCACGTCCTTCATATCTTTAGAACTGCCTTCATCCAAACTTACAAATTGAGAAATTTGTGGCGAGCTGTAGGAGGAAGAAGCGTTATCCAAATTGGCAATTTCTTCATATTCAGAGAAGATTGGTGAGCCTAAGTAGGAAGAAAAATTTGGATCACAGTCGGACATTTGCGGAGAAGCGGAAGGTGAAAAAGAAGATGAAGATTGAGAAGGAGAAGGAGAAGTAGGAGAAGGAGAAGGAGAAGGAGGAGTAGTAGAAGTAGATAAGTTTAATTCTGAATGGCAAGGTGAGTTATTTTGTTTTGATTTACTTTTAGGTCTTTTGTGAAGTTTAGGATTGTATTTATAATCTTTATGCTTTTCCATATGCCTTGCTTCAGCCATTCTAGCAAGCGCAGCATAAATTTCCTTTACGTCTTCTGACTCTTCATTCCACATTTTTCCAATTATTTTCGAAATCATGGAAGATTTCATGCCGATAAAATAGGGATTCACACTTTTATCTCTACGATAAAGAATCCATGGGTTTTGACGACGTGGAACTCTTTTTGTGACGCCCTCTTTTTTATTTTTCATCGCAAGACGAGTTGTAGTAGAGTTATTTAAAAGGATTTCGACATCGAGATTAAAATTTGAACTGTACACAATCTCTTTATCGCTCTTCTTAGCCCCAAAGGACAAAACGTTGTTAGGGTCAGGTAGTGCGACATTAATATTACTAGTCGCATTCTTTTTGAAATTGTCTAAAGTAAATACGTGCTGATATTTTGGTTGCTTGGTTTTGGCCATTTTAAAATAAAACTTGTTTAAAAAGGGGAAGTTTACGTGTTGAAAGGTTGTAATATTGTTTTAAAAAAGAAATAATAATCGAAGCGCTGTTTAAAGAAAAAAAGGAGAAAAATAATTAAGGTTTTAAAACTTTATAGTTAAAATATTTTTTTTTTTTGTAACAAAGAAAAAAAAATAATGATAATAAGTCTTTTTACCTTTTTTTATTTTGCTTTATTTTATGAAATTTTGATGATATAAATCTTTAATGAATACGATGTATTTCTTTAACCAAGCATTTTATAAGAGTTCTAAAATAATTGTTTTTGTTCATTAAATTAGGAAAGTTACTCAAAAGTAACGTGAGACAGCAAAATTGATATTATTATTGTTTTTTGGATAGTGTTACATTCGATTTCTTTTTTTTTAAAAAAAAAAGGTTTGTTACACGAAGAATTAATATACCGTCATAAAACAAACAAGTATATCTGTTATGAGATAATACAGATAAAAATATTCAAGGCTGATTTGTATGCGTCAAAAAGCTCGTTATTTTTTTTTATGCAATGCAAATGCACGAAGGTAAAATATAAAATAAAAAGGTGGATAGTTTTTTTTTCATTTCTCAACCCATTAATACCATTAATATATCACAATTTTATTTCGGTGCTACAAGTAAAATGTAGAAAAGGGATTGTTCACGTCTTCCAAAGTTTGTAATTATTTATATTTTGTTAAATGTTGTGTAAGCATATACAGTACATTACTTAATATAACTTTATAACAGAACAGTTTAATTAAAAAAAATACATATCGATAATCAAGTAGATGAAGTTTGATCCGTATAAAATTAGGCATGATATGAATGGTAAGCCACATCATTATCCATATTGTATTACGTTAGTTTTAAAAAATTTTCACCTGAGATTCTCATAATATAATCTGATAATATTATTTAAAATAAATAAATTATTATTGTTTAACCATTTATATAATAGAATCATGTATATATTCGCGACTAAAAAAAACACCTCTTCGAATAAATCCAATTACAGAATTGTGACGCGATACGTGCCGCATAATACTTAAAGAATAATACAAGCGATTAAAAGAAACTCTTGACTTAAATATCAAAATGAGTGATACGATGAAAAGGTAGTGCTTTGTCGCTGTAAAAAAATAATTTCACTTTATTTTTGATTTTTTTGATGATTAACGTTAACGTTAATTATAGTAAAATAAAACTAATTGAATTACGAAAATTTCCATCAAAAAAATCCGAAAACGAATATTATACTACAAAATAACACTATTAAATTTTCATTAGATATAATTTATAGTAGGGGTAACATTGAAAAAAAAGTTTTAAATCCGATAAGCATGTCACGTGATAGACACATGTTGTGAAACATAATTTTGCATTTTGTTTTTTAATCATCTTTAGCTTTTTATTTCTAATAAACAAATGAAGCTCTAAATTGTTATTATAAATTATTACGACTGTACTGTTCTATTCAAAACTGGAATCGAAAATCGTTTTTAGTTTCCGATTAATCATTTAAAAATCGATTTTTGACGATTCGATTTTGATTTTTGAAACGATTCCAACCCCTTTACCATTACATGAAATTGAAATCTTTATATTGTAGAACATCAAATTGACGTATAGTAAAAGGTATTTTTAGTCTTTAGAAGACAATAATAAGTACCACATTAAAAAGTTGACATCATGAAATTTGAGAAACGAAAGGTTCATATTTCCCCAACTCAAATGAAGAAAGGCCATATGGCCGATATAGTTCAATATAGTGCAAATATGATTGATCGACTCATATGCTTCATTTACACCAAGAGACAATTCCGACAATATAATTTCGACGATTAACGTTATGATGAAATGAATCCGATGTAGTAGTAGTAATCTTGTTCTTCAATGCTAGTTTTCAACGTCATCATCATTTCCTAGACCAATACTCAACGAAAGTTTTTATTAAGATTTTTAAGCATCTTTCGAATGCCGGTATCCATTCATTGAATGATCCTTCTAACCTCCAAGTAAAAATAATTTCTGATGAACAAGTAAAGTAATCTATAAAAAATATATAACGTAATTCGTTATATTAACGATAAACTTTTCTAGTTACATTTAAATGATCTCACAAGGCCAAGCTTTTCAAAAAAAAAATTTATAATTTAAAATAATTTGTTATAAGAACCTCTCCATACTTCTCTTTCGATTGTCTTTTTTCGAGTAGGAAGAGATTTGCCAAATAAATTTCTCCAATTCCTCAGCACAAAGTCTGCCGCAGTATATCAATGAACTATCAACGCAACGCCGAATTCTTGATGTTAGACGGAATAATGAAATGCTGTGAGTACAAAATATAAAGGTAAAATAGAATGAATCGGAAATATTGTTTATTTTTTTTAAAAAAGTTTACAAAAGATCTCGGAATTTGTGAAATAATTTATATTATTTATGTTATACTATTCGATAACATAGTTGCGAAAATTTTAGCATAGGTATAGTTGAGAATTGGCTCATATAATATTGGCATTAAACAAGAATGGAGTATGGGTTAAAGCTCGAAATGCTTTTAAAATCCACTTGTTAAGCTGCGCGGCTTTTTACATCATTCAAAAAAAAATATTGATTCGATTTGATCTCTTATGTTTTATTGATATAATATTCCCTCATTCCTGCAATTACAGCATTAAAGCATTTTTTCTTCTTTACATGGTAAAAAAAAAATAGTGTTAAGCTCCCATTGGTAATGATTCATATCAGATCCCAAATATTTCACTAAGTATTTCTGCTTCACTATGATAATCATCAGCATTCATTCGTACTTTCTTCTATACTATCATAATCCGTCAATGCATTACTAGTGTAGTATTTTAACTTGTTCTTTATGATTAGATCAAGATTTTCTAGAATATTGTGATTCGTTCATGAAGTTGCTATTTGCTACATGCGAAAGCTTCCATCCATTGTATATCTTTTTGTTCTTTCCAGATATGACCTTGTTTTCGTGCAAAATCAATATAAGATTCGCATAAGTAACAACATCTTTTTGACACTGCTATAAACACCCTATTTCTATTTTCCTTGTTTATCATACTGTCCAGTATATTCATTTCCGCATGTAAATATATTCGTTTTTTAATGACAGTTGAAGCTTTGTGTAGTTTTTATCAACATTTTTTCATGAAAGTCTCATACTCGTTGTCATCATCAGTAAACCTTTTGATAATATTATTCCACGAAAATATACAGTAAGTTGATCCGTTATCATTATTGGCTTCATTCTCCGCAATTCAACATTAGAGAATATTGTTTTGTACTTTATATCTCATGCACAAGCTAAGATTTCTATCACAGATCCAACATAAAATTCAACTTTCTTGAGATGTCCTAAAAATTTTTTAGGGATCATAGACTATTCTATAATACCTTATATTTTGTGTTTTTAACCGGTTAAAATATTTAATCTTAACTCTGGCCAAAATTTATTTTCGGGCATATTTAAATTTTTTTGTGATTAAAAATTTCGCTAGCTTTGCAGTGCCGGCCTGAGTTAAATTAACCGGTTGATTAAGCGGTTAAAGATTATTTTAACCGGTTATTAACCGGTTAAGGATTTTTGTGTCGGTTCCAACCTCTAATGATATTAACATCTATCGAAGCAAAATCCATGAAAAATTTAATATAATCTTTACATTGACCATCCATCATATCTTTCTTCTTAAGTTTTCAGAATCTTGTATTAAATTTAGCAGAACAATATGTTATTATATCGTTGGTCAAAGCCTCCACAACATCTCTTGGTATCATAGGAGCTCCTTTATATATATTTCTTAGGTTTTCTCGATTTTGTGTATATAAAGTACATCATTCTTAACCACGCAGAGTTCTTCACAAGTTAAACTTCACATCCTTCGGGTAAATCTTCCAACCTTACTACACATCTTCTCTATCTCTTGTGAGTATTGTTGCTAAATTGCAGGAAAATTTATCATTCACATTTTTATTATCGACTACTTGACTTGCTTCACCGACAACAAAGTTGAACTCTCAGCAACGCAAACTTACTATACATGTAGTCGCGAAAATGATGTATTTTACTTGTACAATATTTTTTTTCATGACATTTATAACGTGTTATTGTAATGCAAAATTATTGTTAACGATAGTTTAGTAATTGTCACGCCTATGAACAATATAAATAAAATTATACAGTACACGTGTCTGTTGACATGTGATGATGATTTTCCCATCAGAAATCCTCGGTCATGTGACTTATATATATCTGTCAAACCGCACCATGTTTCATTTTTTACTATTTAATCTATCCTATTTGTCACTCGTTATTCCACCCGTGGGATTAAAGTTAGTAAGTTTATTGAGGAGTCAAAATGAAAGACAAAGGTGTGTATCGCTGAATCGTGTAATTTTTTTTTTATTGTTATTAATGAAATAATTCAATTTTTCTTCAATCATTAATCTCAGAAAATCATAACCTAATTTTTGGGGTGTGTTTTCTTGGAAAAAATAACACGAAACTCTTTCTCTGGCTTTGGGCATATACTTAAAAAATGATCATTATGGTGGCGCGCACCGGAATGAATATATGCAAGTTTATAAATAATAGTGTTTATTTACTATATTGCACGAATGTCAATGTGTTCTAACCACAAATTAAAAATTTTTCTTTAATTCAATGTACGACGAAAGTTTTCGGAACTACATTTTTAATTTTTGCTCTTTGAAAATAACTCATAAATATATGAAATTTTAAAATTATATACTTTATTACATGAAGAAAAAATAAGTCAATAGCTTATCTTATTACAATTAACTTGCTCCAATCTTTTTGACATGTTACGAACTAAATTAAGTATATACCAATAAAAATATCGATAGTAATATTTTTTTTTGACTACGATCTTGTTAAGCTTTTTACCACACGTCGGTTCAAATTGTCCACTTATTTTCGATACTTGTGTGATTTCTAATGGGTTCTAATACTATACATGTATAAATAAAAAACCATACTATACAGGTTTACTATATACCCATTTTCGATAAGGGATGTTTGATGGACAATCCAACAATCTTGAAACCGCTCGGAAAGAAGTTTTATTAGTTTTCCTTGGCTACATGTTTAGGAATATTATCCTGTTGAAATCCTGCGTCTCCTCATTACATTTTTTGTATTTCAAAAAAAGATTTTGAAGTTAAAATTTCTTGATAAAATGCCTCGTCCCATGATACCAGCAAAAAGAAGTAATCCAACACCTTAAGCTGGAAAACACATCATGCATTAACTTTGTATAGATATTTAATTAAAGAACAAATCAGGTTGCAAACCTTTTCTCAATCACAATACAATTTCCTATATGGACATTTCTTTTGGGAATCTATTATTATAATTAGGTTTGTTTAGTGTGCTAAAGTAAGCCAAAATCATTGGAAAAAAAGAAATAGAGGCTTTCCAAGATAATAGTACATAAAAAGAAGTTATAAAAAAAATGAAAAAGGAGAAACTTCAGCATGAATCAACTACCAGAACTCAGTTATTTCTGATTCATCAAAATCATTAATAAATTATATCACTCAAATTTATAATCAAGATCTGCACTATTAAAATTAATTTTTCTTGTTATAGATTAAATGTTAATTTATTTATTTTAAATAGAAGTAAAATCAAGTTTGAAGAAAATTTTAAACATTCTTCCTAAACCATCTTATTATAAATAAATTAAATAATGTGATTTAACTAATTTAGTTTTACAGAATAATCAAAAAAGTTAATATTGAAAGAATAGGCAATAGAAAATAATAAAAAAATCAGAAAATTATAATAATTTTATTGTTAATTTTTAAATTATAATTAAATTTTCATCATTAAATCTAATTAAAGAAAAACTTAATGTAAAATTGACAAATAACCAGTCAAAAAATTCTTGAACTAATTAAAAAAATAAATATATTAACCAATTAAAAATTTTTGAATAATAGTATAAATTTTTCTTAAATTTTATTATCTTTAATTAATTTATATTTTAATTTTATAAATATTTTTATATAATGATAAAGAATTTTATTTATTTATTAATATAAAATATAAATTAAAATTTTAAAAATTATTATATAATATATATATTTATTTTATAATGACTTAAATGATAACTAACAAAATAACCTGCCATTTTAATAATTTTTAAATATAAATATTTGGTAAATTTTTATTATTTATTTATTTATTATAGTATAACTTAGTTAAATTTATTAAAATATTTAATTATATATATAAAAAAAATATATTTTATATTTATCAAATATTTTATATATAGTATATTAAGTTATATTTAAATTCTAAATAAGTTAATTTAAATTATAAATCAAAAAAGTTCAGTTAAAGTTGAGTTAAATGCTAAACTTAAGCAAAAATTAAACAATTTTTTAATTTCATTTAAAAGAATGATTAAAAGCATTATTCTAATAAAATAATAGATGAATTATTTTAAAAGAATAATAAAAATATTATTCTAATAGAATAATCATTCAAAGGAATAATAAAATAATAGTTTCTTAAGAATAATAAAAGATCATCTAAAAAAAATGATTAAAAGTATCATTCTGATAAAATAATAAAAAAAATCATTCTAATAGAATAGTAATATAAGAATAATATAAAAATATTATTCCAATAGAATGATAATATTTTGTTCTAAAGAAATAATACAAAAATTATTTCAATGAATTGATAATATATCATTTCTTAAAAATAATAAAAGATCATTCTAAAAATAATAAAAACATTCATTCTGATAGAATAATAAAATAATATTCTAAAAAGAAATTTTTATTATTCAGAATAATGAATGATGTATTATTATTCTATTTGAATAATTTTTTTATATTATTCCTTTAGAATAATATATTATCATTCCAATGGAACAATTTTTATCATTTTTTTAGAATAATCTTTATTGTTCTATTAGAATAATACTGTTAATTATTTCTTAAAAATAATCTTTTATTATTCTAATACTTTTAATCATTCCTTTAGAAAAATTTCCTCTATCATTCTATTTCAATGATGCTTTTAATTATTTTTTTAAATATTTCTATTGAAATGATTTTTTATTTTTCCTTTGGAATGATTTTTATTCATATTATTAGAATGATATTTTTAATTATTTCTTTAAAATAATATTTCTTATCATTTTATTAGAATAATACTTTTAATAATTCCTTTAGAGTAATCTTTATTTTTCTATCAGAAAAATGCTTTTAATCATTACTTTAGAATGATCTTTTATTATTCTATATGAATGATACTTTTAATTATTCCTTTAGAATGATTCTTCTATTATTTTATTAGAATTATGCTTTAAATCTTTCTTTAAAATGATTTTTTATTATTCTAATCAGAATGATAATATTAATCATTTTATTAAAATGATCTTTCTATTATTTTTTTAAAATGATTCTTTATTGTTAGAAGATAAAATTTGCAAAATTTTATTAAATCATATATATATTTAACAAAACTCTAGAGAATTTTATAATTCTTTAAAAGTATTGTTAAAATTTTTTGTAAAAGTAAATGATTAAATAAAATATGATTTAAATGATCTTAAACAATTTTGATCATTTATTATTATTATTTGTAAAATAATAAATACTAAATAATTTATAAATAACCTAAAACTAGAGCAGTAAAAAATATTACTGCTAAAATATTATCAAATTTTTATATGAAGATATAATTTGTTAATACAAGAGTTCTACAAAAATTTTATTTGATAGAGAATCTCATTTTAATATCATCTCATTACTTAATTTATAGAACAATTTTATATTAAATATAATTTATCAACTTCTTATTATCCTTAAACGAATAGATTCAGTGTAAAGATTCAATAGAATCTTATGTGAATTTTTGGTAAAATTAGCTGAAAATCTTCATAATAGGACCAATACATTTTAATTGTATTACTTACTTATCATATAAGTAAATAATCAATCACAAAAATTATTTTGTATATAGTAAAATACAATGTTACAAATTGATAATTCTGATGATTCTGTTGATATTTATATTAATCAAAAATTTTTTTGCAAGTTAGGATTAATCATTTAATTAATAAATTACCTTTAATATAATAAAATGCAAAATCACAAATATAACTTACACAACAAACTAAAAGAAATCTTATGATAAAAATATAAGAATCTCTGTTACATTTAATATAGAAGATAAAATTTTAAATTTCAAAGCAATTAAAGATAAAAAACATTCAAAAAAATTAGAATAAAAATAGAAAAGACTATATTATATCTATTAATTATTTTATTATTAAATGAATCATCCAAGATAAGAGAATAATAGTTATGTATTTTATATTTCAATAAATAAAGATCTTTTAAAATATATAAAGATCTTCTATTTTAAAATTCAATTAAAAATTTAAAATTTTTTATTTTTGTTTATCTATCAATGTAACAAATAATCATTGAAGATTTAAAGAAAATCTTACATTTGAAAGTAATACCTGATTTTCTTCTGTATTCTGCAAAAATGAATTTAATAATGAAAATCAAAATGTGAGCTTGTCAATAGAAAAGGAGGAAATCTAAAAAAAATTAAAATTTCACTTCATATGCTAAATATGATTTTTTTAGTAAAATAAGTTCAGATTTAACATTAATTCAAAACATTTTTTTTTAGATTTCCTCCCTTTCTATTGACAAGCTTCCAAATAATTTATTGAATACTATTCCGGTCATCACGAATTAAGAATCAAATTTTTATTTTAATTAATGCCTTTAATCTAGGAAAATTACTTGAAACTAAAACATTTATATAAGCTTTTTTTTTTTTTTTCTGTTTTAAAACATTAAAAGTAATTAAATTATTTGTTAAGTGTAAAATTTAAAAAATTTAATTTTCTGATTTCTTTTAAGTCATGATAATTTTAATTAAACTACAAAAGTTAAAGATTTTACGAATAGTTTTTATTAAAAAAATTTTTTAATACTTAATTGAACGTTTTTCATAAAAGAAAATTGTAATGATTCAGAATTTAATACATTCTTTTATATTGAATCGTATATTATTTATATAAGTAATTTATTTTTATTATGAATCATGTCATTTGCAAATAAAAATATTTTATTACGCAATGAATCATCTTAAGTTTAGCAATTTATGTATTTTTATTGCTTTAATATGACCTTGTTAGTGATAGTCTAGTTATGATGCATTAATACTACGCTAATTATAATTAGCGAATGATGATCCCGTCAATCATAGATCTCAACTTTCTATGATTTCTCTAATTTCTTAGCGATCTTAGCGATCTATAATTTTTTATATATCTTATATATCTTATATATCTTTAATTTCTTATTTATATTATATTTCTTATTTTTCTTTACTATATTAAA
>CAMKVN010000956.1:0-22083 GCA_946474995.1 Funneliformis geosporum
TATTATAATAGTACGGTGAGAAAGCTTCAAATTTGCTTAGAAATCTTACCCACATTTCATTTGAGGAAATGGTAGATGGATGATCTCTCAAAAAGTATTATATACTGTATAAAAAAATTTTTTAATAAATTGTGTAACCTCATTCCTTATTTGGGACGGTCTTCCTTGTAATCGGGATATGCTATTTGTATAATAGGTAACAATAGGAATATTCCTATTAATGATTTAAGAATAACCTGATTAGAAACTGGATGTTAATAAATTAATATCAATAAGAATAACCCTATTGATATCTTTGTAAAACTTGATTGAAACCTTATTGTATCCTATCTGCATCATTATTTGTTATCAATCGGGATCACCTGATTCTAAAAAAACAAAAAAATAGGTGATCAATCAGGTCAAATCTGGTAACTCAGATTTGACCTGATTGGTCTCCTATTTGTCATTATTCGACTAGTGTTTACCTTAGCAAATCTTATTTTTATATCACTTTACTTATAATTGATCATATAATAGAAGGCAAAATATAATCTAGAATTTGAAAACTATATATAAAATTTTTATATTCCAGATTAAAAGCCAAATGGATTTTAAATAGAAATGTATTAAAGTATAATTTTTTTTTATTATTAAAAAACAAATAATTTTAAAGTAAATGCTAATTAAGAAAACAAATTAGTTTTCTTTTAGGCCTACAAATATTATTTCATTATAATTTCATTATGTAAAATTTTTGTAATACCTAGAACAACCTTTTAGGTCTATTCAGATACTTTATATCAAAAATCCTAATTTCTCTATTTACTTTAATAATTAGCAATATAAGTAATAATTAATGTATCTAGATAAAACACAAGTGTTTAACTAATGTCTAAATATTAAAGTTAAAACTTGATAAAATTATATTAAAATTTTATAAAAAATCTATAAAATTCAAAAAAAAGTAAAACTATATCAAAGCTTATAAAAGTAATCAAACTATATTAAAATCATAGTAAAAAATTAGTAAAACTAAATGTTTAAACATTTAAATAAGTTTAGATAGTAATTTTAATAATCAATAATAAAATATATTAAATAATAAATAATAATAAATAAGAATAAAAGTATAAATTAATAATTAGTAATTATATAAAAAAAAAGCTTATCATAAATATAAAAATATGGCTAATTAAAAAATATAAAAACTATAATAATAAAAGTTAAAATACTAAATAACTTATTAATAATATTACAGCTAATTTCATAATTTATAGACCAATAATAATTTTTCAGTCATATTTAGTCGCAACATTATATAATAATTTTATTATAAAATATTTTCAATTGAATTCAGTTACAAATTATTAGTGGTTCATGAATTATGAAATTAGCTGTAAAGTAAAAAAATAAATAAAACTTTAAATTTATAATAAAAGTATAAAAAATTATCATAATAATAAAACTAGCATATATAAAATTATTAAATAAAAGATATAAAATAACAAATACTAATATTTATATAAAATTTTTTATAAATTATATAATTATAATTATACATTTCTATAAGAAAACTTTTTTTTTGACTATATAATATAAATAAATTGACTACTAATAGTAATTATATTAATATAAAAAAAAATTGGATTAAATTACAAATTGATAAATAAAATTACATAAACATTAATATAAAAGGTATAAATGCAAAAAAAATATTTTTTAAATCTTTATTAAATATCTATGAAAATGTAAATTGATGAAATTTATTGAATAATTAAGATAATTAAAAATATGATTGTTTTTCTATCCATTTAAACATAAATTAATTCTTAAATATTAATAATAATGATTGTTTGATTATTGCAAGTCTTAAATGATTACTAAAAATTATTTATTACTATATTTCATCTTAAAGTCCAAATCCTCTTCTTTTTGAAGGTGTTCCAGGTTCTCTCTTTCCGGGTAGAATAATTCTAGAACGTTTAGGTGTTGAAGTCGCTTTACGTTGCAGTTCTTTTTCTACCTCTTCCTCTTTCTCTCGATCCATTTTAATTTGCATTTCCATAGTCATCTTGGCCATTTCCGTTTTGTTGGCTGCTCGCTTTTCCTATAATAGATCATTATATGTTAGGAATCTTTAATATATATATAAATATATTTATATGAATCATAATATACCTTTTGTGTAAAATTCTTCTCTTTAACTGAATAAAACATGGGTCTACAGAGAAAGAACAATTAGATTTCAATATATTAATTATCTTAACGGAATGATTTCAAATCTTTATACTTACCCCATTTCGGCTAACCAATATGGATCTACAGCAGTAACACACTGCATATATTCTTTAGATGTCATTACTAATTCGTGATAAACAATATAATCAGGAGTATACCCAAGTCCGTATAATGCACTTGTTGGGTGAAGGTGGCAAGGCATGCCAGTACGACAATTTACATATTCTCCAATTCCCTTTACTCTTGCAGCTTGATGAAAGTATGCAGAACAAATACATTTCCGCACTACATCCCAATCAGTGCCACAAGAGACTATTTCCATCTTCTCTGCTTTCATAATATCCATTAATTGCGATCTCACTTCTTGAGCTTTTCTCATAGCTTTAGAATGAATAAAATGTTTTATACACCATTCATCCCGAAAACTGAAAACATAATAATAATTATTAATTAATTACAATCATAATAAATTCAATAAAAAAGACAGAAATATTACTTACCCATGAGATTTCCATTGTGTATAAACATGTAAAAGTGTTAAATGGTCACTTTCAGGTACGAAAAATTTTTCTCTAGCCGCATCACTCTGTTCCACTCTCTCTTTCGGCCGGTAAAATACTGACGGAACCGAAAGCATAGACACTATTGTCTAGTAAAAGAAAATTTTTAATTAGGAATCTAAAAATTTAATTAATTAATAGGAAAAAATATTTACCAATATTTCTGCCGTACATCCTAATTCCTCGGACATAATTAACATTTTAGATAATGAAGGATCTAATGGAAACTCAACCATCCTTCGACCAAGAGACGTTAACTCTCCGGTATTATCCAAAGCACCCAGAATCCACAATTGATACATTGAATTCAATATGTTATCCTGAGATCCAAAAAAAAATTTTTTGAATTTTATATAAAAAAAATAAAACATAAAAATAAAAATAAATTTTACATGATCTATCTATATAACGAATATTGTACCTGAGGTGGAGGATCCATGAAATCAAAATCCAATAAATTCTTTACTCCCAAGGATTTAAGTAAAAGCACTACATTTGCAAGGTTTGTACGCTGAATTTCAGGTATTGTATTCATAAACATTTCGTGATGATAGGCTTGTTCTGTGTAGAGACGGAAACAAGTTCCTGCGCCGGTACGCCCGGCTCTACCCGATCTTTGATTCGCATTTGCCTTTTTGTTTAAATTATAATTTTATCATCAATAAATATAAAAAGTATCCTAAATAAATAAGAACACGAGAAACGCATACCTGACTGATTGGAGTAATCTGTAAGGAATCCATACCAATTTTTGGATTAAACACTTTAAGCTTATTATATCCTGTATCGACGACATACATTATACCGTCAACTATATAAAATAGTGTTAGCTATAATTACAATGTAAAAATTCTAATGTTCTAGTTGATTAATTACCAGTTAGAGAAGTCTCAGCAATATTAGTTGCCACGATTACTTTTCGAGCATTGTCAGCTGTCTTTTCAAAAATTCTGGCTTGCAGGTCAGCAGGCAACTGTGAATAAATTGGCAAAATTGCTAATGAGGGCGGATTATCCAATTGCTGTAGACGTTCTATGAATAACAAACTTAATTAGGTTTAATACCTTTAGAAATTGAAAAAAATTTGAAAATTCACCTTCAATCACTTGACACGTAATCTCAATATCTTCCTGTCCAGTCATAAATACCAATATGTCACCTGCGGGATGTCCCAAGTGGATCGCCAACACTTGCTTAACAGCACTATCAACATAATCTTCGCAAGGAGTCTTACTGAACATCAACTCCACAGGGAATGTACGACCAGGTATTGTGAAGGTCGGGCAATTTCCGAAAAACTGTGAAAACTATTATTTTGTTTAAATGATAAAAATGATAATTTATTAGATATATTGAAATTTAAATATAATTATAAATTATCCCAAACATACCTTTTCAGCATTCATAGTTGCAGAAGTGACGATCAACTTAATGTCTCTTCTACGAGAAAGGACTATAACATTGAATGAAATTAGGAATTACTCTGTTATACATGAAAATTACGATTACTTTTTATATTAAAATACCTTGTCTTAGTAAACCCATTAAAACATCAGTCTGAAGGGAACGTTCGTGAGCTTCGTCCATAATAATTGCACTGTAATGGTCAAGATCAGACTCTTTAAGTGACTCACGAAGCATAACACCGTCTGTCATATCTAATAAAATATAATTTAAAGGATTAATATAGATTTAAGATATACTGAAAATAAAGTGTGACACATACATTTGATTACTGTGCTTTCTGAAGTACAATCTTCGAAACGAATGGCGTAACCGACTGTGGATCCGAGTTTACACTATAAATCAATTGATATATATATATATATATATTAGGAAATACAAAATATTAATGTTAGTGTTTACACACGAAAAAATATTACCTCCATCTCTTCACTAACACGTTTAGCGACAGACATAGCAGCAACACGACGAGGTTGCGTACAACCTATGATACCATACTTGCTATATCCGTCTTCATGAAGGTATTGAGTAAGTTGTGTAGTTTTCCCAGAACCTGTCTCACCAACAACCACAACAACTATCAAATAAATTATCATTTAAGAAATTAATAAAAATTGAATTAAAAAATATATGTACTTTATAGTTCGTACATACCCTGATTATCCCTTATAATTCTTAACAATTCTTCTCGAACAGCAAATGCAGGCAAAAACTCACGCTGTTCACGAAGTGTTTTTGACCTTGAAAAAATACTAACTGCTTCTGACGCTTTCAAATGAGAAGCAAATTGTGAATCTCCTTTTGGATTTTCCACCATATCATTTCTTTTTTGTTCTATATTAAATATGTAAAAATCATTTTTTTAAAATTCGATTCAAATAAATATCTATAATAATATAAAATTACAAACCTGTTGAAACTTCTTCACTTGGCTTAATTCCCATAATATTACCAAGCGCAGTGCCTGCAACCTCGACAACGTTTTTTGCAGCCTATTTCATGCATAAAATAGTGTAAACTAATTGTTGAATGACAACAAAAAAGCTTAAATAGCCGAATAATCAAAAAAAAAAATTTTTTTTTTTCATTCAAAACCTTTTGACGTTCAATTTGTTCTCTTTTTTCTCTTACGAGCTGGCTTCCCTTTCTAGAAAAAACAGACATATCTGAAGTAGGATCCTTGACGGATTGCACAGCTTCCAATTGTTTTGTGAACACCATACGTCCATCAAGAAAAGGTGGTTTTAGGTCATGAACGAGTAAATGGACTCGAGCCTATAAAATATATTTGTTTAAAAATATGGAAAAAGGGAGGATATTAAAAGAAATTATTACCTCTGAGTCATCCTCAAAATCCAAATCTATTTCCCTTCGTTGCACAATACCACTCGTAAGCATTCGATTCGTTTCCCATAGCTCATTATCTTTGTTATACTGTTCCTGCCTTGCAGTCAGCTTTTTCTACAAAAAAAAAAAAATTATTAATTAAGCTAATATTAAAATCAAACCTATAATAATTATAATAATCTAATACTAACAAGTTGTTTTTGTGCAAGTTCTTCTTCCTTTTTCTGTACAAAATCTGTATAATCTGCAAAAGGATTGTGCTCCTCATCAAGGGCCTAAATAACAAAATAAAATATGGTTATTATTATAATATCCGGGTAGAAGTTAAATAAATATTAAAACTTACTCCAGATGATTCTTCAATATTATACCACTCTCGATCCAACTGCTTTTGCTCCTCTTCCCATTCAAGCCTATCACGATTTTCGCTGATAACTTCTTCTTCTTCTTGATTGTGACGATTTCTATATTCCATTTCATCATAATCAAAGGAAGCGAGGCGTGGGGTCGGAAAATCCCTAGATGGTTTGTAATCTGCGAAATAGTCAAAATTAGCTTAATATAATTGTTAAAATAACAAATAATGAAACTTACCTCTTCGAGGAGTAAGGCCACCTATTGAAAATCTTGAAGTTGAAGTTGTAGGTGTGGTATCCCATTCACTACGACTTATTCTGGAGGAACTTCTATCTGAATCTCGCCTTGAACTCACAGAGGACGATCTTTTACTTGAGCCTTCACGCCATGTCATAGATCGCTTATTTGAACCTTCACGCCACGTCATAATGCTAAAAATTAACAAAGAAAAGAAACAAATAATTAATTGAAATCAAATATTAAAATATTGAAAATTTGGATAGAATCTGAATTCTCATGATCCTTTATTTCGAACAGATGTGAATGATGTAATGACTGAAGACTTTTTTCTTTGACCACGGCGATTTCTTTTTTGTTTGCGGAATATTTTGCGTTTAAAAGATTTTAATGACTATTTTGGCAGTTTTTATATATTACCGAAACCGATAATTTGGGCCCCAGACCCAAAAAATAGAAACTCAACAACCGGTAATTCAGAATTTGTGCAACAACACTAAATCCAAATGGGACGTAACCACGTGAATAGATAGTTGTGACTAAAAAATATTTTTCGCGTTATTCATTGCGTTCTTAAGTTGTCCAACTTTCAAACGGCAATGGAAATCAACAAAAGCAAAAATAATGAGTACAATTTTTCCGACCTCGACGAAGAATTAAATGACTATGAAGGTGTACCAGGAAAAATTTCTGGCATCAACTTTGACACGCTTGATTATAAGGAAAGCAAAAAAGAAAACCCAACCGAAGTCGAAAAGAAGAGTGGAAGGGTTACAAAGAAAAGACGCGTTTTACCTAAAGTAGATTCCGAAAAGCTAGTAGGACCAGACGGTTTAACGAAATTAAAAGAGCAAGGACCAAAGTTAAAGTTCAAGGATGGTAAAAAATCAAAAAACGCGACGATTGAAAATCTTAGGACCGTTGTTAATTTTTATCGAACTTGGGCACATGCATTATGCCCTCAAATGAAATTCAAGGATGTTATATTTCAGTCTGAAAATATATGTAAAGAAAAAAGGCTGAAGCATTATTTGGATGTTTGGCGTGAAGAAGCCAAGAATAAACAAAGTGAAACAGATGATTATTTGTCAGGTAAAACCTTGGCGGATGATGAAGAATCAGAATTTTGGCAGACACCTTCTCAATCAGCTTCTAGGAGTAAAAGAAACAAAATATTTTCAAGCTTCGAAGATAAACTAAAAGAAGGTTCGGCAGGCCAATATCGCGAAGAATCAGATGACGATGATCTAACTTTGGTGAATCAGTTCCATGAAAAATTATTTGATGCAGCTTTGCTCGATGATTACGATGACGTGACATTAAATGTGACTTCCTTGTAAATGTATATAATTACGAATTTATATGTTATTTTATAAACAATTTTCAACTTTCTTCGGGATAATGCTTTTGATGATTTGTAATTAGTTAAATTTACTGCGACAACGTGCACGTGAATTGAATTATAAATAAGAAACTTTTATAAATTTTTCAATTATAAAAAAAAAGGAAATGGATATAAATACGATATTGACACTTCCAATACGAGTATTTTCTTTACCACCTGAAGTATTATTAGTTATCATTCCAAGAAAAAAATTCGTAAAATCCTCAGCGAAATTAATATCTGAACCAGAAATAACAAATAAAGTGAAAGACAGCGTTTTTTTTAAACAAAATGAAGATAATATAAGACCTACATGCCTTGTTTGTGGAATAACCTTTGAAAATGTAGAACTGCAAAGAACTCATTATAAACTAGATTGGCATAGGTTTAACGTAAAAAGACGTGCTGCTAGCTTAGAACTTGGTAAAAAGCAATATATACCAACAACCGAAGAAGAATTTGAAGAATTAATGGGTGGTAAGACACTAGGAAAATTTATTATTATATTATTAATTATATGTTATTTGTTATACCATGAATAAAAGATTTTTTTTTAAAAAAAAAAAATTTTATTTATAGATAGTATATCAAGTATTTCAGGATCCGGAACGGATTGTTCTGACACAACAGAGGATGATGTAGCAACTCTTGTTAATGAATTGAAAGAAACTAATTTATATAATGATGAATTAACTGAAAGAAAAAATAATAATTCAGAACCAATCTCATGGTATATTTGTCCTAACTTATTTCCGACTTCAATTAATTTAGGTATATATAAGAATATTCTTTATAATTTTGGAGACAATGATATTGATGATATTTACAAGTTACAAGTGAAACCTAACGAAAAACAAAATCCAAGGTTATGGGCAATGATAATGATTGGAGGTGGTCATTTTGCAGCATTGATTTTGGATGTTACAAAGAATACAAACGTGTTTCATGCTAAAGAAGTTAAAGCGATAGTTCATAAAACTTTTCATCGATATACAAGTAAGAAATAATTTATTATTTATTTATTTACTTTTATTTGAAAATCAATAAAAGAACTTTTTATTTAATAATTGACTTAATAATAATCAAGCACGTAGAAAGCAAGGGGGGAGTCAGACTAGCAATGATAATGCGAAAGGAAAGGCCAAATCTGCAGGTGCAGATTTAAGAAGATATAATGAAGCTGCTTTACAAAAAGATATTCGTGCTCTAATTGGTCAATGGAAATCAATGATTGAAGAAAGTGAGCTTATTTTTGTTCATGCTCCTAGTGCTAATAAAAATATTATATATAATTACGAAGAATCAGTTTTAAAGAAAGGTTTGTTTGACGAATGCTTGGAAATTTATTTAGAGTTGAAAATTTTGAAAATTTTATTTTATCTTATTTTTAATTTGTTCGAATAGACGACAAAAGAATTAGGAGTTTCCCTTTTTCCACTAAACGTCCGGTTGGTGAATTATTCGTATTGTCAAATTAAAAGTTTTCACACTTTCTAATTCATTTCAATTTCTAGACTTTTACCGAGCTAAGAAGATCCTATATAGAGTTAACTAGAATAAAGGTGTTAGAAGTAAAAGAAAGTAATGATGATAATGGTATACAAGAAACTATAAAGAGCAAATTGACGGAGGAAAATCTGAAACGTTCTCAAATTATCACAGAAACGATGGAATTAGCCAAGTCAAATGAATCTTCAGATATATTAGAAAAGGCATCAAACGAAACAATTAAAATGTACAATCTTATAAAGAAAGGGAAATTGGATCTATTCGTGAATCATATTACTAAGAATTCTTTTAATGTGACAGACCTTCTTCCTATCACGCCAATTTCTGAGAATGATATTAGTAAGATTCCAACTTTACTACACTTGGCGTCATCTTTAGGTCAACATGATATTATCGAATATCTTTTAAATCAAGGTGCAGATCCGACCATTACCTCAATAAAAAACTTGACACCTTATGACTTGGCAAAGGATAAAGAAACACGTAATGTATTTCGAAGGTATATGGCAGAACATATGGATAAGTGGAACTGGATCAATGCTCATGTCCCTAGTCCTTTGACAAAAGAGATGGAAGAAGAGCAACTGAGAAAACAAAAAGAAAAGAAAAGGAAGGATAAAGAAAGAAAGAAAAAGGCAACAGCTAATAAAAAAGAAAAAGAAATAATTGAAGTAAATAAAAAAGCAATAGCTGAAAGTAGCGAATCTATATCTTCAGCATCAAAGAAAAATGGTTCATCAATGACAGGTAAATCATTAGACAATTCTAGTTCATTAATTGGATTACCAGCTGAAATGCGTACGAGAATTGAAAGAGAACGTCGCGCCCGAGCTGCTGAAGCACGATTAAACGGAATGCAAAATAGAGGTGCACCTAAACCTTTAACCCTCCCTTCTATAGGTAACGTTGTTTGCAATATGTGTGAAAAATCTCTTTCCGGATTAGTACCTTTTGAAATTTGTGAATTGAAATTTTGTAGTACTGTATGTGTAAAGAACTATAGAGATAGAGAGTCAACGTAGTTACAAAAAAAAAGTATATTAAATATTCAAAAATTGAGGGATTCAATTTTTTGTTATCAATTAAATCTTTGCGTCATTTAAAAATTACCAGTAAAATATAGTAAAAATAAATTTAACATATACATCGGATTTCTACTCTAACTTCAAAATGTTAATCTTTATTTGACTAATGCGATATTATTTTACGGCGCAGTTTATTTCGGTAAAGGGCCATTATGGAAATTCCGCTGCGGATTTGTATTGTCATAAATTTAAAAAAAATTCGCTAAGCATATTTCGACTTAACGCAGACTGTCTTGACGAAACTCTTTATTATTTAGAAAATGATGCCACTTCATTATTGACTTCCTGTTCAAATGTGATTTAACATTTTTTGATTATCCAAAGTAGGTGATACAGCAAAAAGGAATTTATTGGAACGTGAAATTTCACTTCAATTCTCGGACTTATACTTATTTAAAGTTGCCATTTCTTGAGTCTCTTGAGGTTCATTATATAATCCCTTCGTTTGAGGAAGCTATCTTCAGATAATTTTCTTGGGGCCTTGACCTTTTAGCTGATCTCGGAGATTTTGAATTATATAATAAAACAATCGCTAAATCTTGTTCAAAACTTAAATTTGTTATAATATATTTGATAGATCCTAGTCTGCTTCTTGGAGGTTATAAATTTTTTTGGATGGAATCATAAACTTTTAAATATTATCAGAAAGTTTGGTCCACTAAACCTATCTCATCTTATATTCGATAGTGAATGTTGTTTGACACCTGATGCTCTGGAATTATTTTTAGAAACTTGGAAGACGAGAACCAATTATCTTTATCAATTTATGGTTTAAGAGGTCTTCATCAAAGGTTAGAATTAATTGAAGAATGAAGGCATTCTCAAAATTTCAACGTATATGAACATGATGTTAATGAAGTAGTTTATAATCATTATTTACTGTCAGAAGAAAATAAATTTTATCAAATTTTTATCAGCAGTGACAATATCCCTAAATTTTGAAAATTTATTAGATTATAATTATTTTTATAGCATGTTAAAACAAAGAAAAATTGGGCTTTTTCACTGTTTATTGATATTTATCTTTTTGAAAAATATAAATTGTTAGACCGCAGTATGATCATTCACTACAATTTTTAATTTTAGATACTGTAAATGATGAGAATTGATAGAAAACACATATTTACTTTTTTTTGTTAAATGAAAAAAAAAATTACCGGACCCAAAACCAGACGGGTCGGCTGCGCCATCATATTTCGTCAAATGCACGTGCCATCATTCTTGAAAAAATTTGTGATCTTTGTGGCTTGGATAAATTCCTTTTCCCCTGAAGCGATTTGCAAATACAATCCACGACATTTATTCAAGAATAAGTAATATCTTACCTTTCGATTACTTTTTAAAGCTATCTGTAATAACTTTCATTGTTTTGTAGCTTTATGATTCTTATGCAAAAAAAAAAGACTTTTAATTCAGTGTTCGTTTCTCAAAATATTTGATCATTGATAGATCTTTTGTCGTAAATATTTATCTATTACCCAAACGTTTTTTTGTATATGCTAGCAAGATTTTAACGGAACCCGTTCTAACTTCAAAGTTTGTACCATCTTACCAAACATTTTGGAACATTTTTTTAAAAAAAAAAATTTAATGGATAAAACGATCGTTAAAACTTTGGATCCAACATACTTTGCTAAAAACGATGAATTTTTAAGACATTTGCACATCTTGGATACGTTAGCATATGAGTCATTAGAAGCTCAAATAACTTTTATCGGGGAAACAATAAGGAATCCAAAAAATGTTGTTAAAAACATTCAATTGAAATGGCATGCTTCGACAAAATTTTCATGGTTTTATAATGTCAAACGATCCTTGTTGAATAATAATGGATTTGTAGATATCAATATGTATAGTGTATCGGACAATGACGAAGCGTGCAATATCGTCCGTCGTTGTAACATAACCCTATTTTTCAATTCATTGTTCGCGGAATTTGACCCCGAATCATCAGATCTCTCAAAAGTTGATTATAGAACGTTCTTTGACTATATCGTACCACCCTCCCTTTCGCAATCAATGGAAATTTGGCAATTGGGTTTAAAATTGAAAACTCAATTATATTTATACAAAATGCGTAAGGATCCATTGACAAATATTTTTAATGAGTTGTTCCCAGAAGAGATTGAAGGTCCACCAATATACAAGGAAGCGCATATCAATCTTCGAAATACGATTAAAAAATGTTCCGGAGATATGGACGCTCTGTTGAAATATTTTGGTTGGTATACGTTCACTCAAGAGATGTTTATCTTCTTATCTTGCATAGCGGGAGAACTAGACAAGCCGGTATTGCATAAGCATACATCGATCCACAAATCACCATTTTCATCATCTCCTAGTTCGACTCAGATTTTTAATGAGGATTTATTACAACAAAAAGGGTTTGACAGTCCAGGTGGTAATGCAAAGAAATCGAGGTCAAGTGATTCTGAGCAGGATCAATTTGGTCTTATGGTCGATTATAATTTTGGTGATTATCATAAAAGTGGAGAGGTAGCACAAGTGATTTCACGTGAGAAAACGTACGACCAGAATCTAATTGTGAAGCAGCCCAATTTGGCTAGGATTGCCGCAAGCCGTAAACCGCAACGTTCGAGCCATTTAGGCATATTTGGTACCATAAACCTGTCCCCAAAAATTAATTCGGGTACAAGAAGACAAAAGAATGTAGAGTCATGTGCTTTTGTTTTAGGGTAAGTCAAAAAATTTGAAAATCATGGCGAAATAAATTACTATCATTTAAAAGCATGAAAAAAATTTGTTCATTTAATATTAGGCAAAGGAATTCGTCAATTCAAAATCTTTCGGAACAAAAAGTAGTAGATGATGAGTAAGTTAAATTATTTGTTATGCTCTTTGAAAAGTAAATCATTTCATTGATATCTAATTTCATATATATTTTAGGCAAACATCTCCAGAATCGTCATTCGTGGAACAAAGCCCATCTCGTAAACGAATCAAAGGCAATTCCAGGTAATCAAGAAAGAGATAATTTTGTCATTATGCCGTAAAGACAATATATACAATTTTCTTTAATGATTAAAGTTTGTAAATAATTTTTTCCTTAAGAAAATCAATACCCCGGAGTAAAAAAAGAGCCATTGATAATTATCTCAACATTGATGATGAAGTTGTTCAAATTTCAACGAAACGAGTTAATTGGAATGATGAGGAGTTACGCGCCCTTGAAGAAGGTATGCGTGAACACGGCAAGGCGTGGTCTAAAATAGAAAGAGATTATGGAGGACCCGGACAAGTCCTTGAGCGCCGAAAACAAGGACAATTGAAAGATAAGGCGCGTAGCGAATATAATCGTCGACAAAAGGATAACATTGAACTTGGTGTCTTTGGGATCTTTGAGATGGATTAAAATATATATATATATATATATAATTAAATTCTACAATATATACGAAATATATTAAATTTTCTAACTATACACAGCACGAACCAATGGTCATGTGACACCTTAAACTTATTATAGTGGGTTAGGGTTATTCATAGGTCATCCGAGTCAAATCGAAGAAATAAATTACAATTTTCAAAAAGATTTTCAATTTTAGAAATAGAAAACGAAAAAATTTATTTATTTTTTTTTATTTTTTTATTTTTTATTTTTTTTATTATTATTATTATTATTCAAAATACCAAATCCGGCTTTAAAGGAGAAGACAATTTTCGTGTTTTTATGTAATATTTAAACGAATTATAGCAATAATAAAAATAAAAACGTACCTTGTCTATTAATGATAATGCATAAACATATTAAAAATTAAAAATGTAAAATTGTAAGTTCGTAATTCAAAATCTATGAAACTTGCACGAATTGTTATAAAATTGGAGAAAAATATTCATGAATCAAAGAATCAATAATGCCTTCTGCCAGAATCGAACTGACGACCTTCTGCTTACATATGATACTAGGCAGACGCTCTGCCAACTGAGCCAAGAAGGCGATTCACATTTCTTTTTTTCTTTCAAATCATTATTTATAAATTATGGAATAAAATTCGGCACGTTAGCGAACAAATTTTTTTTGCTATTTAATTAATTTACGCAATAGATGATTATCTTCTATTTTTACGATTTTTGATTTATTGTTTAATGTGAAAATATAATATTTTTCGATACTTATAATTCAAAAAAAAAAATAAAAATAAAAAATAAAAGGAACTACCAATGATCCAAAACATCGTATTGCACCACTTTAATATCTTTCTTATTCTTTTCCTTTTGCCATTTATCAAGCCAATACTTCATATTTTCCCGACTTTTCTCGGACCTAATAAAAATAAAAAAAAATGTCAATGAATGTATTAAATGGATTGTATGTGAATTTATTTACTCTATTCATCTCACCCAATGTTAACTGTCGGTATTATTTGTTTAACGTTCAATGACATTACAAAAGCGGCCAATTCTCTAAAACTTGAATGTTCAGAATAAGGCACTCCGAAAATCTGACACGTTGGCGTGGAAAACGTTGGTCTTATAGAATCAACAGTGAACAAAGTGGATGCATTAAGAATCTCTTCAGTCGTAGAAGAAGTTGAAAACCTTTGTCCTTCCGTTGGTTTATAAGTCCATCCAGTTGGACGAAAAGCCATGACAGATTTGAATGATGGTTGAAGACTTTCAAGATATGCACAAAGACTCTATAATAAATAAATAAAATATGTATTAAAGTAATGCGTATAATTAATAAATTTAAAGCAATTGAATAAAAGTGAAAAGCAAAATTATTACATCGGATTTGATTGATGTTAGGGATACAACGTGTACATATGCTTGATGAGGATCGTCCGTCAAGAGTGATTCAAGACCGGAAATTTCCTGGCACATTAGCATCTTTCGTTTCTCACATGTAACATAAATCTTGGTCCTAAGAGCCTTTGCAATACCTATAACACAATAATGTACTCAATATTCCAATAAATTGATTATATAAGATTTACTAAAACGTACCAAAAAAGACCTTCTCCTTGCCGATTAAGTATGTACCAATTACAATTAGAATTTTACTATCCTTTAATTCCAATTCATCGATATCAATACTTTCATCATCACTGAAATCAACTTTTTTCATATAAGAATTAGATTCTTCAGTGTCCATTACTTTTGTTTCAATTTCAGATTGTTCAGGGTTAAGAATTTCTGGTATTTTTTTAAACCATTTATCCAATGCAAGTTGCGACTTGTTCGATTGAAGCTGCTTGTTTTTACCTTGACAGTTATTACCATTGTTACGTTTCATAGGAATCAGTTCACCCCTCTTAACCGTTTTACAAACTAACTTAATCATAGCATTGATAACTACTTCTTGAGCAGGAAAAAAATATTGTGGATTTAAATAGGTAGTGTCAAGATATAATATATCAACTACAAGATTTTGAGGTTGTGTAATAGCTGAATGAAGAACTTGCCGTGGACAAGCGCGAAAATCACCGGTATGAAGATATCGTTTGATTTGTCCGTTTTCATTTTTAAATTTAAACAAGAAAATTGCTGATCCAGGACAGCTAAAAGCGTATTTAACATTACATAAATAATAAAAGGTAAAGGAATGAAAACTTTCAAAAAAAAATTCTTTTTTTTTTCAATTTAAAACTTACTGATTGGCATCGATCAAAGTGACTGTAATGCCATTATTATTATCTATGCAAACTTCTTCATTCATGGGAAGTTTGCGAACAAAATGACGTGCCACTTTTAATTGTTGGATAACCAAATTGCCAGTAACTGTAGAGCAGTAAATTAGCCCATGAGACCACTTTGACGTTAATCCACCATAATGATCCGAATGGAAGTGGCTTTAATTAAATTAAAAATTGTAGCCAAATTTAATAAGTACCCATTAACAAAATAAATTATCTCTTCCGCTAACTTACCTCAAAAAGTAGGCAGTGCAATGTGGAATTTTGCCATATCTAAATGCATCCATCGTTATGCTCGTGCCTAATTAAAATAATTCAGTTACAACCATATAAAAGAAATTATTGCTTTTAAAATTTAATCACCTGGTAATTTTTTGTACCATGGACACTCTTTTCTAGATTGAGATTTGGCTTGTTTCTCAACAACAATTGATTCTATTTCTTTACTTTCAACATCTAATATACTTCTTGATTCTTTTTCATCTATGCTATATCTAAATGATTCTTTAATGACTTCTGCATTACTTGAAAATGATTCAAGTGGTAATGATGATGATATATTCTTGATTTGTATATTCTCTTCTTTTGTTATGGATAATTTTGATGAACTATCAAGACAATTATTGACGTGTATATTTGACTCCTGTGAGAATAAAATAAAAATAAAATTTGAATTTCCTAATATAATATCTTTTTGAATTCAATAAAAATGAGGGAATAAAATTATATATTTATTTGAAAACTCGCTTTAGATGAAAGATTCCTCAAGGATATTTCACAAATAGGACAGTTCTCATCATCAATAATCATTACATCAGGAGTTGATTTCATCTTTTGATCTTCTTCCCTATAAAGAGGTTTTTTATCTTTGTTATCTTTCTCTTCATTCAAATAAGTTTCTTTTGAATGTTGATTTTCTTCAATCGAATTCCAGTATCTTGATTGTATCGAGCGTCTTTTAACAGTAAGTATTTCCTTTTCTACTTTAATCATTGATTCCGTATCACATTTAATACGTTTAATAGTATTTTTAGATAAACTTTTTTCTCGTTCAATAGTAATATTTATACTTTTATTATTCTCTATTGTTTCGTTTGATGTTATTTTTGGTGAGAAAAATGAAAATAACGTTGGTGTATTTGTAGTTGACGTGGGACGCGTCGATTTAACATTATTTTGTTTAGTCCGAGTTGTTTTGGTACTACTAATTTTATTCTTTGATAGTTCCTTTCGGGGGGTTGAAGGTGGTTGGGAATAAAAAAACGCGTCTTTTCGTTCTATTACAACACTTTCTGTATCTCCGGAAATTCGAAGTTTTTGAATCAATTCGTTGGTTCGCCTGTTCCAAATTTCATGATCCGGACTATCTTCAGACATTATTATTTTGCCGAGTTAAACTAAATTTTGTTTGCTTAGCAAACGCGAACTAACGTAATAGGAAATCCGCGTTAAATATTTATATTACTGTAATGATAGAGATGACTTTTGGTAATCTAAAAAACTAACTCGTCGGAAAAAAACTCAGGTTTTTTTCAAGAAGATATCTTTGATTAAATTCTCTTTACTAAAATTTATTCACCCCGGTGATACAAAAACGCGATTTAAAAAAACGATATTAAAGTTACACGAACGGTTACGAACGGTTGTTATTTATCATTAATGCTGTTTGTAATTTTGAATTTGTTATTATCGAAATTTAAAATATTTAAAATACAGTATAAGATTTTTATTATTTATTAAAAGTTATGAGGATTAGAACGTGAAATACTATAGATTCTTATACCATTTCTTGATCTGTTTTAAAAGCTGATGAATCAAAATGTGATATCTCCGGTATCATATAATTTTTTTTAATAATTAACAATGACAATAAATTATTTAATATAAATTAGATAACTTTTATTAGTCTGAAGTGAATCAAGTGAATAGTAAGACTATATGGGAGGTTTGCTAGGCTCTGAGCATTTTTTAAAATTTTAATATATATTGCATTTTACAGTAATCTAAAATTATCAAAAATTAAAATTTTAATAAAAATTTCTCAGAACCCCATTTTCTATTAAGATAATTACATAAAATATATTAAAGAAATTTTATAAAATCTATTTATTACTTCTAATTTTTAAATATAATAAAGCTTTATAATTTTATAAATTATATTATTAAAATTTGCATTTAAAATTAAATAGAAATATTATATGTTTATAAGAAAAAAATTTAAGAAAAAAATTATTTCATAAAAATAATTATTATATAATATCAGATAATCATTTATTTGGAATTTCAAGTTGAATAACTACCGCTACCTATAATCTAACTTATAATATTGAAAATCAAATATAATAGTTATTCAATACTTTTTAACACTTTGTGTTGAATAAGTAAGTTGAATATCTGCTAAAAGTAACATAAGCTTGAACAGAAGAAAAATAGTAAAATCTAAAGCAAGTAAAACTTTTGATAAAATTAAGTCTTATATTTTATGCAAAAAAAAATTGTAAAAGAAATTATATATAATGAAAATGATTTCCATAAAAATTCAAAATAATGTAATTGTTTATAAATATTTATATCAATTATAAAACTTTTAACAAAAAAAAACAATTAAACAAATTTATTTTAAATATCAAGATCATAAATGATTTCTATAATACTATTACATATATTTTGTTTAATTAATAAATTATTAAAAAATATTATATATGTATCAAAAAAAGTATATAAATTATAAATATTGTTATCTTGAGAAGTTTATATATTAGTTTAACTTGCATTATATTTGATATTCTCAAATACTGTAATTATAAAGAATTTGTATTTCTAAATAATATTTTGTTTTAAGATAATTTGATTATATAAGATTAACTAATACAATTTGTTAAAGTATCTTAAATCATTAAGAAGATGTATGTCTGATTTTTGAGTCAAATAATCTAAGGTTAATATCTGAGAAATTGAGAAGAAATTTTTCTATAGCAATTAGTTACAATAAAAATAATATATTCTGAGTTTCAATGTTTTTTAAATCATTAATATTCTATGATATAATTGATTATAGAGAATTATAACCTCCTTTAATATAGAAGAAATCAATCATTTTTTGATTAGTGATAAATACAAATGCTAAATTATAATATGATGTTAGAAGATTAGAGATATGTCAATAACATTAAACTTTATTTAACTAACAGATAAGAGGATTATCATATAACCAAAAATACTATTATAGCTATTTAAGTTGAATTATCATAAATAGTCCTAAGACTAATTTATTAGCAGAAATATTAATTATATTAATAAACTTTTGCAGTTTAGGTTAAAATGAATTGAAAAAAAATTATTGAATCTATATGTAAGCTTGCAAATAATAGAATTTAAAATAGAAGTTTTAAGTTTCAATATTTATTTGATAAGTAATCTCATAGATTTGTAAAACATATTACAATCATGATCAGAAAAAATAAAGAGTTTGAATCTATAATCTAAATGAGGTTTATACTATATTGTCTAAATAATATAATTGTTTATCTGTTAATGGTTTAAATCTAAACTTATCAATGAAAGAAGTAATTTCAATAGTAATTTGATATTTGATAAATTTTTATTGTATTAGGCAAAGATCTATATCTCTAATCATAATAAATAATCCAAAGTAAAGAAAAAATAACCTCTTCTTGATCAATGCATATAAGTATCTCATAAGGGTCTGTAAGACCAAAATCAGTAAAGATTTTTATTAGTTCTATTAAGAAATAGTCTAGTAATTAGATTAATAATTATGTCAGGTATCTTTAAACAAGCAAAAGTATGTTTAAGCATATAAATTAAAAATAGTCACTATAATTAAAAAAAATGGTGCAATTGAGTTGCAACTTGTAACGTAATATAGTATAATTAAGTTGCAACTCAATTGAAATTTAAAAATAATTATAGGGACCATCTTTAATATAAATATTAACTCAATTAAAAGCCTTGAACATGTTTTAAAAAAAATATAGATATCAGTTTTTCATTATAGTTTATAATATTCCAAAAGATTATTAATTATGTGAAGGGATTCTATTATTGATTAGTATGGTAATTCTGCAAAGTTCGATTAGTAAGAGCATTTTGTTAAATAAGAATTTTTTGTAATCTTTCATTTAATTTTTATAAAGACTTTTCTAACTATTTCTAGTAAGATAATGAGTCTAATATTATTAAGGTTACAGTTTCATGATTTTAGTTTAAAGATCAGATACATATAAGCTATGTTTTTATTATTTTGAGGTGAAATCAGAAATAAAACAAGTACAAATAATTTTAAAAAAATTTGTTAGAATCAGTCTTATTTTTTTTTAGTAATTTATTAATATAATTGATAAGCTAGGAGCTTTATCATTAGGTAAATGTTTGATAATAAAGAGCTATTCTTCATAAGTAAGGAATATCTAATATATATTCTAAAGATAGTACTGTAATTAAGAAGTTGCAACTCGGTAAGTTGCAACTCCTTGTAAAATTTATTTTAATTTAAAAATTCATAAATAGTTGCAACTAGTTAAAAATTTTAAAATTAATTACAGCTCTATCTTTAATATATTCATAGATTCATAAACAAGTCACTTATATATAATAATAGTTGACAAAATTCTTCCTATTAGAGCTAGAGTTATGAGAAATTAGATATTAGTAGATCAGTAATTTTCAAATTTTTAAAGGCTATTACATTTTGAAAATATTTACTAATAACTTCTTTGATTTAATTAAGGTCTAATTTAAGATAATATTCTTGATCAGAGTCATTAACTAGAACTTTATCAAGTACTATAGTTTGCTTGAATTACTCAAGATATAATCTATTATTTTAGAAGATATATTTTTGTAATTGTCAAATTTTTGGGAGATAAATGCTTTAATACAGTTATTACTTTCTTATTTTAAGACAATTTTTAGTTAATATTTTAATAGTTTAATAATAAATGCTAAGGTTTCATAATTTGATTTGATATTTGAATATTTAATTTGAAAATCAAATCAAATACAAATTCAAATTTATATTTGATTCAATTTGATCAAATTTAAATTAATCTTTGATTCAATTTGATTAAATTTAAATCAAGTATTTAAATATTTGATTTGATTTAAATCAATAGTAAAGCCATCTTTCAAGTTTCAAAAATAGTTTTTACTAAGAAAATTATAGTAAAAAAACATTTTCACAACTTTAGAAATGCATTTTTTACTAAGAAAACTATAGTAAAAAATGCCATTGTGATTTTAAAAACATCATTTTACTAAGAAAAATATAGTAAAAATGCTTTTATGATTTTAGAAATATTATTTTACTAAGAAAATATAATAAAAAATACTTCTGCAGCTTCAGAAACCTTTTTTTTTTATTAAGAAACATAATGAACAAATGCATCTGCAACTTCAGAAATATTTTTACTAATAAAATAGTTTCAATACTATAACAGTAATTATTACTAAGTTTTTTAGTAAAACTGAAGTTATGATAGTGGTTATTACTAAGTTTTCTTAATGAAACTGAAGCTATAATAGCGTTTATTACTAAGTTTTCTTAATAAAACTGAAGCTGCAAAATTGTTTTATTAAGTTTTTCTTAGTAAAAATTCACCTATTACTAAATTTACTTTGTAAAAGCTATCTTTGAAATTTTTTAATATAATTATTAATGATTTTTCTTAATTAAAATTTTTGAATAACTTTTATTTTAATATATCATTATAAAAATAAAAATCTTTTATATTCAATTCAATTCAACAAATATTTGATTTAATCAAATTTAATTTGATGTAATCTTTATTATTCCAGTAGTTATGAGAATCTTCTTCTTTCCAATTATATATAATTTCATTAATTTTAGTCTACCTTATCTCATATATATCAACAAATATTTAATTTAATTTAATTTAATTCAAATAAATATTCAATATAATTCAATCCAATTCAATTTAATTTAAAAAACTCAAATTGCTTTAATATTTGATTTGATTTGATTTTGAGAAATCTTAATAAATACTTTTAAATCTTAAAAGTAGCAAAACAAATTTTTTTAATAAAATAGTAAATTTAATGAAGCAAAAGATATATAGTATTTAGTCGCAATTTTTAAAATATTTGAATGTTCTTTTAAAATAATAATAAATTGATTATTAGAAAGTTAAGTGATATAGTTAATAGTAGGGTTCCTCAAAATCAAATCAAATCAAATATTTAAGCAATTTGAATTTGATTTGATTTTTTCAAATCGAATCGAA
>CAMKVN010000957.1:0-22074 GCA_946474995.1 Funneliformis geosporum
AAAGGTCTCATATTTTTTTTAAAAAAAAAAATAATAATAATTTTTTTGAAAAAATTTAATTATTTTTTTTTTTTTTTACAAAATATATTAATTTTCAAAGCTTTAAAGGGATTTCACTATTAAATAATAGTAAAAAAATGTCTTCAAAGTAATTTTACTATTAAAATATAAGTAATAAAAATGCTTTTAAAGTTTTTGAAAAGGGATTCTTACTATTAAACCATTAGTAAAAAACTTTTTTATAATTTTAATTATTAAATCATCACGAAGATGAGGCTTCGTCAATAGAAACGTCCCATCTTACTTAGAAAATTACTAAGTAAGATAACACATATATTAAAACTACTTATGATTTAATTAATAAAAAAAAAAAAGGTCACAAATAATAAATTATTATGTAAAAATCTGATATTTAAATATAAGATTTGAATTTACGAAACCTAGGCAATTTAATGTATGTTGCTAAAATTCAGAAATTTCGTTAATAACAATTGCATTACAAAATATCATTTCTTTAATATAACCAGGAACAGTTTTTCATGTTAAAGATTTTCTTTTTTTTTTGAAATTTCTATGGATTTTCTTTACTTATTTATGAAACTAATACATTAAATATAAGATTATAAAAGATTTATTTTAAAAATAGTATTATTCTAACCTCAAATTAAAGCAATATATATAAAAAAATTTTTCTTTTATTATAAAACTTTATTTCTCGAAAAGTTCCGTGTATTTTGAATTGTAGTTTAAATAAAAAGAAAGAAATCTGGCTTAGAAAAAATGTTCTTCCAAAGTTTAGATGCTCTTTCTCTTGTTTCTAATTCGATTGATAATTTTGTAAAGTTTATTTATTTGAGAGGACAGGTGAAAGTTTGAATGGCTTAAAGCGATTCAAATATTTAAATTTCAAATAATTCTATTGGTCGATCACATCTGGTAATACCCAAATCTGTGTAACATGGTTAAACTATATAAATTAATCCTTGGGAGCGAGATTTTAACGCCACTCATTTCAATTATTATTATCATGTCTTCAAAAACAACAATTGTTCCGAGTAAAGGAATAGAAACACCAAGGTATTTAATTAAATTCTATCCAATTTTTGCTTAAAATTTTTCGATTGTATTTTAATTAAAAAAGAAAATGTTGGTCTTTTTATAGAGGAGTGATTTTTAAGCTTGCTATACATACTCTTATGATGATATTTCTTCCACTTAGCACTTATTATTATACTTCAAATCATTATTTTGAAGGTACTTTTTATAACAATGTTTTTGACTAACTCTCCTTACCATTCATATTTTAAAATGAAATTTCTTTTTTTTAAAAAAAATAATAATTTTATAATAGGAGAGAATAAAGCAACTTTCGCTGCACTTGCGGCTGCTGGAATTGCAAATCTTGTCGTATTTTCTTTTATAGTTACAGCAGCTTTAGAAGATTCTGGCGACGTACAACAAACAAAACGGGATAAAAAAGAATGATTCTCTTATAAAATTTCATCTTTTATTATTTCTTTTATTACATTTTATTTTTTTTTTTTATTAATTCTAAAGTTAGTGTTCGATTAAATTTAAAATTTGTAATTGTAACGATATAATAGATTTGGAATATAAAAAAAATCTTTATATAGTATTCTAAACAAATAAAATAAAATAATATAAGCAGAATAATTTTATAATTTTTTCACAGATATTTAACTAAGTTGGAAAAAAATATTATAATTAAATTTTCTACTTTAAAAAAGCAAATTGTTGTGTTATATAATCCACAAATAAGATGCATTATTATAATTAATTATTTATTTAAAGGGAGAAATTTAACCAGTTTTCTTCTTTGATTTTCTCTTCTTCTTACTTTTACCACTAGCAACTGAAGTTGATACATCAACATAATCTTCATCTTCCGTAACCTCTGCATTAGCTGCATTAGCAGTTACTTCAGTGATTGCGTTTTTATCCATTCTCTGCTTAACTTCATCTCCTTCGCTATCACTTGATATTTTTTTCTTGTCATTCTCCTTCTTCTTCTTTTCTTCTTCACTATCTTCGGCTGTATAATTAAAGACTTCTTTTAATTGATTTTTCGCAATACCAGTGATTAATACGGATATAATACAAGCAGGTGAAAGGTAAAGTAATGCAGGTTGAGCAGCTTTGAATGTATGCATAACTACTATGGTTGTAACAAGACCTAAAATATATGCTGCGAAACAATTATTAAAATAGGTTGTTGGGAATATAGAATTTTTTTTGGCATTGGGATGCTTCTTTAGATAAAGGCTATGGTCAAAACGAAGGCAAAGGGCGACATAAATTCCTAAGGAGATCTCACATATGGTTAATTTAATTATTTATCTCAAACGCGATCAGGTAAAAAGAAAATCTTACCAGGAACGACAATATCTCCCAGACCCAACATTGTAAATTGTAAAGCTTCATCGGGTTGTAATCCAAACCATTGTTTAGGCCAGACGACTTTGATAGGTGCATCAAAACTTTTGGCAACCGTGACCATGACCTCTGTACCAAATACCCAAAAAATATCATAGAAAAACAAGCCGCTTAAAAGAATCATGCCAGTTTTAAATGAATCAATCGATAACATTTGAATTGCATTAAATGCAAAAGCAAGTCCAAATATGTTGGATGCGATCCAATTTTTAGTCGCTACGTAATAAGCGGTGAGAAGGAGTGAAAAGAAAAGCGTAACGAGATGTATGAAAGTAAAGCTGCCACTGTAAATCTCTAAGTAGAAAAAAAAATTATTTTTTGAGTAAATAACGTAACGCAAATGATGTGAATTAAAAGAAAATCCGATTATTTGATTAATTATTAACCTTTAGCTTTCTTTGTTAAAACAAACTTGTAAGAATCTAATCTGATCCCACTAACGTTTTTGACAACATGTACTCCAACGTTTGTCATAGCAATCACCCCTAGAAATCCAAAATATCCAGTGACCAGATAATTCACATATTCTTTATCTAACAATTTGAATACTAGGTAGAGAGAAAATAATACAATAGAGCCAAACACAGGAAACATATAGGCGTCTTCTGTCGATAAAGATTCGGAAGATGATTCGTCTTCTGAGGAAGAATCCGTGTCATTACTTCGTTTAAAGGTAGCTTTCTGCTAGAATTAAAAAGTTGAGATGATAAAGAAAGGTGAAAATTAGAAGTGCTCGCTCCCGTTACAAATTCCTTGGAAAATCAAGAAAATAAAAATAAGCAGTTGTAAATTTTTATTAAACTGTTTAAATGTCGATTCGTACCTTAGGCCACTTTACTGAAGAGAACGATCCATAATAAATCGGTACCACCGCCATGATACCCAAGGCAGCGTATGCGATTAGTAGACCAGGTTCCATATTTTCGATATAATATTTGGGATTATTATAGGAAGAGTTTTTAAGGAACGTGTTAAGCTGGGAGGAATTGACTTTATAGATGGATTTTTTGCACTGAAACTATAAATGGCTGTGTTGTTGATTTTTGATTTGTTCGAATTTTGATTGAAATATTAAAATGTGGCAATCACGTAATAGATCTATGATCTTAATTTGGTTTTATAGGTTTTCATTATATTGTTTATGGTTAGCAATAAATGGATAATAGAACCTCTTTATTATTTTTATTATTTCTATATTTATCTCTATTTCTCTGTCATGCCTTGACGACTCCCAAATGGAAAGCCATCCGACATAATCTTCATTATTATTTTTTTTATTTTAAGCATAATATTTAAATAATAACTAATGTTTTTTTGAAATATTAATTTCTATTAATCTCCATTTTTACCTTGTAATCAAACGCCCTTCATATTGTGAAAGTGAAATTTTTTTGCGAGGAAAAAAAAATATATGTATTCTGTATAAATGATTTTTTTTTTTAAAGGGTGATGTAAAAGACCCTCAAATTAGCATTGATTCATTTTGTTATTTACCACCAGCATTTTCTTCTACGACGACGAGGCTTTGCGATGGGTTTTACTGGTTTTAAACTATTTAAACTATTATAGATATTAGGATACTATTATGCCACAAATAAATAAATTATTAAAATGATCATAAGAATTAGTAAAAAAAACAAAAACTTTATATAAATTCTGTAATATAAATAATCACTTACTTTCTTCCTTGCTCGACGACTATAAAAGTCGTGACAATGTTTACAGGCTTTGACCAATGTCCTTTTAAATTTGCACGACTTTTTAGCTTTCTTATTAAAGCAGAAATAACAATCCATTATCCAATCCGGAACTTTCCTCCACCTTTGGATGTACCATTTGAACTCGTCTACGCCAATCGGAGGATTTTTTACACGGTTTATGAAGTACTTTCTCGAATCACTCCATATTTTTTGAGTTCGCGTATTATTTGGAGCAACTAACCAGTTTCTCCATATCTTGCAGACTCGAGTTAGTGAGTACAGATCTGATGGTGATAAGTAAATACAGATTTCCATGAATATTTCACACGGAGCTTTCGTTGCGTCTGCTAGTGCAGGAAGATTTGGATTTGCTTCAATTCGTTTCTTCTTCCGCTGTCTCAATTTGGTTTTGTTTCGGTGATTTTTTAGAACTTCCTTCCTTAAAGCGGAAAGCTCTCTTGGTACTTTACGACGCTCTGATCAAACATAAACATATTAAACGATAAAGAAAAAGACGGATTAAACTTTTTAATTCGAATGAATTACCTTCCCTAACTTCCTCACGCTCTTCATCGTCACCGTCGTCTTCGTTTGCATTAACGAAGTCTTTCCGCACCTCTGTCCGTTGAGATTCTTTCAAATCATTAGGGGCATCGAGCTTTCTTGAAACCTGTGATTGACGTGTGATGGCTATTTTTCTATCAAAAACCTTATTACGAGGAGATTTAGGAATAAATTCTGGAGTCTCTACCCTAAGCTCTCTTTGCGTTTGTGGTACAAAAGATGGACGTCTATTAGCAGTTTTGGGGATGAAATCTGGTGCGTCAATTAGAAATGTACTTTGATGATGAGGATATTGTTGCGGATGGACATTAACAGCTTGGGGAACGAATTCTGGTGCTTCGAACCTTAATGAACTTTGATATGAAACGAACATTGATGCGTTAGCTCTTAATACCACTTGGTACGGAGGATCATAGATCAGCTGAACCTGAGGCCCATAAAGAGGATAATCGGAAAAAATTTGATTCATATATTGAGGTTGAGTATAATGGGCAGGTTGTTGTGTGTTGTATACAGGTAGTCCACTATAACAGTGAGGGTATTGATAAATCGTATAAAAATTCATTATCACTATGCTTTTTGCGTTTTATTTTGAAATTATGATTTTTTATGAGTTTTTTTAATATACTCGAGATCCTTAAATAAGAATTTCATCAATATTTTCTTTTAAAAAAGGGAAGGTCCAAATAAATATATACATCGGTTCCTCCTTTTATGCGAAAATCTTTCGATTTATCCAATCAAATTATTCATTGATGATTTTTGATTGACGTGGAAACAAAGTGAATCAAAAAAAAAAAAAAATTTAATCCAGCAATAAATGACAGATGTTAAGAAAACGGCCGTATATTCTATCGGTGAGGATCAAGGACAACTTAGAAATGTGAATTAAGCAACCCAAAAAAAATTAATGAATACTGCGGCGTATTAAAAATTCGCTTCCAAAAAAATCAGCTTTATACTTAAAATAGTAAGTAAACATTTGCTTCTTAATATAATAATAATATTTATATTGTAATTTGAATATAATATATAGCGAAAAAGATAAAAAAGATATTTAGCATATTATTGAATAAATTATCACGAATTTTTTTTAGTTTGAACTTTTTGAAGGTTTTGAGGATGAATTTTTACAAAGCCTGTCAAAAAATTACGTTTCCTGATCATCTTACCGAAAAATCGATGAATTTTCTATTTCGTTACTTTGCATTAAAATGTTGATCCGTGATTTCTTTTATTGAGCGCTTCATCAGCTTCCCAACATTTTTTTTATTATTTAAACAATAAAAAAGCAATGGGATAAATTTTTTACGAACCTCTAGAGCAAAGAATAAATAATTGACTTAAATCAACCTTTGCATTCAATTACCTTTTATAAGAATTTCACTTTGTAGTTTAGGAATCCAACAAAACAATTTATAAATGAAGACGTTAGAGGCTAGCTGTCACCTGAATTTAAAGAACTAGAGATGACTCCCTTCTTCAGTACCACGATTGGTATCTTAATGGTGGATTTCTAATTAACCAGATGCCAAGGGTCACATAAGAAATCGAGCTTTAATGAACTTTATAAGAAAACAAGAAGCTGATGAAATAGAAACAAAAGTTTGTGGAATAAAAGATCAGGATGGCTCGAATTCCAGGAAATCTTGATGAGCTCAATAATAATAATAATAATAAAATCCTAGATGGAAGCAACTTCTTACATGTTCAAAATAATCATGAATACAAAATATTAAATAATTAGAAATTACTATAATCATCCACAAGATATATGTTGATTTTATCAAAAGTTTTTCAAAAAAAACTTTTAATATAGCAGCTACAGAAAATTGCGATTTTTATGTAATTATTGTATTGAAAAATCTTAAATAAAAATATAAGCAGTATTACAATCAGATAATGTGACATTATAAAAAAAATAATAACGAGGAATCCCAATAATAATAATTCAACCATTGATCGTAAAATCTCGTGGTAAAAAAGGCAGAGAAAAAAAAAAGAATTATAAATTAATATTATCATCATTCGAGAAAAAAAAAAAAGAATTATAAATTAATATTATCATCATTCGGAAAAAAAATAATATACATATATTAAAAATTTTTTTTACCAAGTATAATATATAATTTCTATCAATGCTTTCAAAAATATGATCATTTTGTAAATGTAGTCAAAGTATTTCGAACATAATTGCTCAAAGATACATGAAAAATCAACTTATGAATTCACCTAAGAAGCCTGGCGAAGCGTACTTCTGTAGACAACCGCGGTTTCATCATAATTGCCAAAAGATTATCGAATATAGGTTAACCATGACAAGTTTTAATGAGAATACAACCTGTTTAATTATTTTGCAATGAGCAAACTTGGCGTCTAAATCTCATTCTAAGAATAAGGACATACAAGTATGTCCTCATTCTTGGATAGTATCCTGGGTTAGGGTTATCAACATTCTCAACTTAGAACAAGGCACCTTATTCATTTGACCTGATATTTCAACAGACTCTTTTTTATTTAATGCAAAGAAAAGCTTCACTTATGAATCACCCTAAGAAGCCTGGCGAAGCGTACTTCTGTAGACAACCGCGAGTTCATCAATTTGACCAACTTGGATGCTGTAGTGTTTGACCCTTGTTAAATTCTTTTGTGAGAATGACAACCTGTTTAATTATTTTGCAATGAGCAAACTTGGCGTCTAAATCTCATTCTAGAATAAAAGCATGCAAGGTAGGCAAGCTTTCATTAAGGCTGTGGGTTAGGGTACAAAAATCTCGAACTTAACAAGGCACCGGTTGCATTTTGGCATGAAGTAATCTTTGAAAAGGACAGAACGAAGAAATCGTTTTCCTATCATAACCATGTTATTTAAACAATTGGACAAAGAAAGACGCGTATGACGTTTGATCAACGTTCCACCAAATATGTTGGGCATTTTTTTTTAAGGGCATCGTAGTATCGTTACCCCAAAATTCTCAACTGTATTTATCACGTGATATTAATTAAAAAAACTATTTTACCATGTTGAAAATTTTATCAATACAATTTATAAGACAATTTTATACAGGTTTTATAATAAAAAAAAAATTAATTACAATGTTTTTATAAAGAAATAATAAATTAAATAATATTTAAGTGATTTATCACGATCTAAAGTTTTTATACAGGTATTCTGAATTCAATTTAATCATCACTAGAAGTATCATTAGAAGGGTGAAAACCTTTTCTTGGTTGACCAGCATGATATCCCCATAAATGTTGCGTTTCTTCTAAATGTCTTAATGCTTTAGGGAATACATCCATGATTGCGTTAGTTCCCCACCAGCAATCTAAATGACCATATTTATCAATTTCATGATGGACATAATTATCGATGCCGTTTGTCGTTCGTAAAATATCATAACTCTTTTTCGTCGCTGTCAAATCAAACCTGTGAGAAAGTAAAATGGAAATTAATCAATTAAAATATATGTGTGTTTTGTGCGTATATATAAAAACATTTTATACTTACACAGAGTTCATTTCTCCGTGAATTAAACAAATTGGGAAATTCAATCTATTACGAATATTTTCTTGTGTGACATAAACACTTTGACCCTGATAATTTAAGATCATTTTCTTTTGTGCCATATTATTTAGATGTTGCATCGTAGTAAGGTTCACGCTTCCGAAAAATTCATGTTGATGATCATGAATTTGTTGGTTAAGATTTTCATGTTGATATAATATACCATAACATAAAGACGCTCTATGACATAACGCACTACGACAAGTTTGACTCCTTGGTACTGGGTAGAAACGTAATAACTGATTAACAAATTTGTTGAGTAAATTAGTATCTGGAGACGTTCTTACATCAAATGTTGTTTGACGTAATAAGTGTCTCCATAATGGAAGGATTTGTAAATGCAACTTGACATTATTCCAAAAACCAAGTATAGGGTGCATTGCAACTTGAGAACCAATCAGACATCCAACCCCTTCGATTTTTCCATCTAATAATCCCATAAATGTCGATATCGATCCAACGCAATGAGCGATTATACCAATTTTCTCAACACCAGTAACGTCCCGAACTTTACTGACAGCAGCGGCGAGATCTAATCTAATACCATCTAGAGTGTGTTGTTCTTTAGATGCTGAAATTTTTGGCGATAAACGATGATCAACTAAAAATACATCATATCCATGTCCCAAAAGATAATCCAATAAGTTATTCCTTATTAAATTGGTTGACCACATTTCATGCGTCATAGCGGCTCCATGAATTAAAAGGAGTGGCCCTTTTCTTCCACCTTGGTATCTGACTAATGTAATTTTAACACCATCTTCGGCAGTTATTTCCCATACCTCTTTATGCGGTCTACTTTGATGATAAAATGGTTTTGCAACTGGAAAAGTTTTGCTGGGATATTCTAAAGGAAGGAATCTGGAAAATACGTGTTTTAACATGGTCGTTGCAAAGAAATCATTGAACGTAAACATGGCTCTGATCCTTGATACATTTGTTGGTCCAGTTGCCTAATAAAAAATCATATTTAAATATATTTCATAAATCAATAATTTACAATAAATTATGTCTATTACCGTAAATGTAGTCATTTGCTTCAAGAATTCAAAAGGGCTCATTTGTAATATCCCTCTACCAACAACTTTTCTAGTATCATCTTCCTCCTCTTCTTGACTAACATTAACTTCATCCAAATCTTCATCTTCACCCTCTTCGCGTAAATATACTGTAACATATAAATTTGTAGTTTGTTCCCACGCGTCTCTCATTTTGCCATTCTTAACTAATTTATATCCTTTGAACCGATATCTTGTTCCATCAGTAGCGCGTAAATTCAAATTATACATCATTCTATTAGAATCAACTTTATCAGTTTCTGGGATGAACAAACGGAATTTTCCACGTGATACAAGCAATGGATCAGGGGATAAAGCTCGACACGATACAGTGCCAGTAATCAATGCTGAATGATCATCCATGTCAACAATTGTCTCTGCGCTATAAGCAATTACTGTCAACAAAAATTGCATTGTTGAATTTGCAGATCTTGCTTGTACTAAATAAAAATTTTAAATTTTGATTTTAAATTTTAACTAAATAAATAAATATATAATATATATATATATATATTTATTTATTTTATTTTTAAAAAAAAAAAAAAAACAAAAAAAAAAAAAAAATCCAAACATTTGCTTACATTCAGCAGTGGCATAATCTGTTGATAAAACTTCTGTCGAAAAATAACCTCTCATGACTTCGGTGAAACGTATCCCACCGTCTAACTCGTGACCTTTTCTCGGTCTTTTTATTAAATCACGTTCATTTTGTTCATAAAGTTTCAACGGATGATCAAAATCAATTGGTTTATTAACAAGATCATAATCAATTGTCCACCCACGATCTTTTGCTGCATATTCACAAATTCGTTCGGAAAATGCACTAATAGTTAAAAATGGATTGACTCCAAGAGAAGTTGGTATAACTGCACCATCACATACGTAAAGACCTTCATGAACATGATTGTTTTCTCCGGTAAACACCTGGCCTTTGTGATTTACAACTCCAGATTTTCCATCATTGCCCATACCACAACCTCCAATTGGATGAACCGTAAGCATTCCACTTCCAAGAAGTTTTGACCACAACGGAGATGGTATATAAGTTCCATTCGATTTAATTGTAACGTCTTCTAAAACCTTATTCAATTCCATCACTGTATCCGAAGTACCTACACCTTTATATTCCATCTTCAATCGATCATTTACCAATTCTAATTGACCCGTGTTATCATCGTGTGACATGATCAAGTAAGTTTGAGTATGTGATATGGCGCCAGTATAATACCCTCCAAATGCTGACCTAATCTGTCTCAATCTTCTGTTAATAGATTGTGAATATGTAAGATTTTTCGGCTTGGAACCAACCAGGGTACTTCCTGATTTGAGGAAAAGTTGGAAGGATTTGCCCATAGCAGGGGGAATGACCCCTTCTTCAATCACATATCCCTTGAGAACATTTTCAGCATCATGGCGCATATCAATGATACCGGTAATACATGGGCCAACCGGAGCTTTCATATTAGACGCATCATGATCTCCTGATCCAATACTATTAACAAAATTATCCATGTTATAACCAAATCCAAAAATCTAGTGATCGAATTCAAATTTTTTTTAAAAAAATAGTGAAAGGTCATAATATGATAAATTTTAACAATCTTAAATACTCACGTCCCCATTACCACTAAATCCTTTCCCTAGACGATCGCTAACTTTTAAACCATACGATCTTGACCGTAATAGGATCTCATTCGATCCAAGAGTGCCAGCACCGAGGAACACTACATCAGCGATAACAAAGAAAGGACAATAACGACTCTCTTCCGAAAAATTGGTGCGTTTGTCCTTTAAAGAAAAAGATGGGTTAACAAAATAATAAAATCAAGTTTGAGGTTTGACGTTTAACAGATCTTTAACTTACATCTAACCATTCGTAAAATATAATATACTTATTGGTTTTATCACATTTTTTAATTCTCTGAACGCTACATTCACAAAAAATTTCACATCCATGATTCCATGCGTCAGGTATGTAATTCATTAGGGTACTATTTTTACTACCGTCATTAATTCCTGTACAGTCATTTCCAGTTAACGTTGATGCGCGCTGACGTACTCCTGCAGCATTTACACGATTTTCAAATGTAACAGTGATAGGCACTCTCGAGAAATTTTTATGATATTTATCTCCCAATAATTTCGCTTGTTCTTCTAAAGTTTTTAATTTGGGCAAATCAGGTAAGTTTGAAGGGTAAGAAACTGGTTCGAGCATTTCTCTAGCTCTTTCATAACCTAAAGTAAATAATGTAAATATAAGGTTTGTGCGAAGTACATTAAATAATACACAAATTGATTTAATACCTCTTTTTAAACTTTGGTGGTCATTTCTGATTTCATTAGGCCAAACGGACATCTGCCACACACGATCGTCGGCTTCAAGAGCTACATTTGCGTTAATAAGGGAAGTACCCCCGAGGCTAAATTATGAATTTAAAGGTCATGATTAGATCGGAGTAACTGCGGAATAAATAATTTGATGATCGATCTGGACGAGTACTTACCCACAAGCTACCACAGCATCTTGATTACTCCCATTATAAAATTGATACAATCCAGTTTTGTTACCAGTATTTCTCTTTGGTGAATTATATTGAACTTCTTTTAGGCAATCTCTTAGTTTAGTTGGAAATTCTCCAGGCCATCTTTCTTTTCCTAGTTTAATTATTAAACTAAATTTGAAGTTTTTTTTTTTTAATTAAATCATTAATGTAAAACTAACCTTTTTCTAGCAAGGCAACGCGTTTTCCAGCTCTTGAAATTCGTGAAGCTGCAATGGCACCGCCATAACCTGACCCGATAACCACCACATCGTAATTTGATTTCATTTGAGGTACAGGTAATGATATGTGAGGATATTCTTTATGTTCTTTAGCCATTTTTTCTTAATCCGTATGTTTGGTCAAAGATTTTTTTTTAAAAAAAAAAGGAAGAGAAAAAATTTCATTAATTTACATAAAAAAGAATTTTTTTGTGAAAAAAGAATTTTGATTACAATCATAGTTATTTATGTTTTGAAAGGAAATTGATTGTCAAATGAGAAATGGCAACAGATAAAAAAAAAAGCCAACCGACCAATAATCGACTTTGTACAACAAAGAAAATTGTTAAACTTGTCTTTTTGTCCTTGAATAGTATGAATAGTAAGTAATTGTATGTTAGACGAAGGATTCTGATTGGTTAAAATAATGAGAAATAGAATATCTTTGTTCAGAGAAATAAAGACTTTTGAATATTCTTGGGAAGAATTGAAATTTCTATTAATATTAATAAGTAGTTTTAAACTATGTTTTTGGAATTGAAAGAAGTAATTGATTTGTCTTTTGGGATCAAAAGACAAAAGAAAAACTCGGCTAATTTTTTCACAACTTTTATGATCAAGTTTTCCAATTAAAAGATAATGTATATGACGATTTTAATAATTGAATCAAATTTGGTAATTCTATAATATTAATAATTTGGTGCTACGCCACTTCAATTGGCTTTTTTTTGAATAACTTTTAAATGGCGGTCAAAGTAAGCGAAGCATCATGGCTGAGGGAAAATGTATAAAGCCGAGAAATTTTGTAACTTGACGCGCAAGTTAATTGATTGATTTATTTAACAAAACTTTTTAGAAATAATGTTTTAGCGAAAAGAATTTGGTTTTGAGGAGTGGAGAAACCAAACAATTCTTTGGGATTTGCTAAAATTTTAACTGTGATAGTCTTGGACTGAGCGCTAGACTTTTCGCCGGATGTAACAAGGAAACCTCATACCTTTTTTACACCTTATTGCCGTGTCAATCAAGTTTGGTGGCTTACAGAATGTTCCGCCATCTCGCCACCATTATTATCTAAATAAACAATGAATGTATATAATCCATTCAAAATAAAAGATGACAATTTTTTGAATTGTTTTCTTCTACCGATTACAAATGAGAGGCTTTTGAGACAAGATACTCAGAAGGGTATTTCATAGCAAATCTCCATGTGAAACCAGTTTAATGTCTCTTGAATTGGAATTTGTTTACTTTTTTCCATAAGGCTGATATTTAAAACACCCTGTTTGTAACTGGTTTTGTAATTTATCGACGTGATTGCATCAAAAGGTATCAGATCAAAACTGCGGAATCGTGACTTGAAATTTCGTTCAATCCACCACTTAATCTAAAATGACAGATCGAATTTTCAAATAAAAGAATTTTTTTTTGTTTGAAAGTCAAAAAGCCTCTAAAAATAATGAATTGGCTAAGCCATATTCAAAGGTAATTAAAAAAAAAACTTACCGGTTTCGTTTTCGGATAGATAATTGAATGATTTGATAAGCCTCAAAGTTATCAAAAAAAAAAAAAAAAAAAGGAATTTTTTTTTCATAAAATTTCCTTTCCCTGCTTCCTCTCAATTCATGTAACATATCCTTTTTTTTTTCGCGAAAAAAAAAAAAAAAAATGATTGATTGCTGTTGTTGTTGGTAAGTAATGATCTTAAGGTTGCATAGAGGTTGTCACGTGCCATGTATAATAAAATTATGTTTTACAAAGTATCCCGGTTCGAGTAGGTACAATTATCCTCGCTATAATCAGTTTGGTAAATTTCGGGATTTGATTTTTTTTCTTTTATCTTAAAGATTGCAGATAATATTTATTAAAGTGCATATTATATATTCTTATCACATAGATCATTTCAATATTTGGAGCTGTTGGTTATCTAGGAAAACCCGATGGTATTTACTTGATGCTTTATGTGTTAAAAAGAGATCGAGTACGTTAAATTATTACCAATATTTTTGTGACGAAATTAGATGTCTCGGTTGGAATGCCTCATGGCCTTACCACAGTTTTTGGTGTCTTATTTATTATTATGGCATTGATTTCCATATTTGGAATCATCGGATCACTTTTCGTAAGTAGAAGAGGAAATTTTAATATATATCTGAAATATGAAAGAAGAAATAAATGAAATAATCAATCCATATATATATATATAATTTTTTTTTTTTAAAAAAAAAAAAAATAAAATAAAAATAAAATAAATATTTCAAGTCATCTTCCGGAGGAATTCGCATTTTCGAATGGATGTTATGGGGAATCGTAGTTGTATATTTTATTATTTCAGCGGTTACCATTTTCAATTTATTTAGTAATAAACAGATAGCGGTTGATAGATGTATAGTAGAGCTTCAAGGAAAAGCAAATCACGCTTTAGGAGACATCGATCAAGCTAATGCGGATAAAATCATTGTAAGTGATGTAACGAATGCTACTACAAGTTCTATCAATAATGCAATTAGTGGAGAATTACCTAAAATTTGTGAACATCGGGAGGAAATACGTATTTGGGTTAAAATTGTAATCGCTTTACTCGTAACATTATTTGGGGTAAGTAAATATTTATTTGAATCTGCTCTTTGAAATTAAGTATGTGCACCCATGAGAATTGATTATTCATTTAACCTTTTTTTTTTTCCTCAACAAAAAAAAAAAAAAAAAAAAAAATTTTTTATTAAAGGCTTATTTCGCTGGCGTTGTTTCTCGTTTTGCTGATGAGATTAAACCCGCAACATTCAAAGGTCATAATAGGAAACGTAATTTACACCTTGCTGCCGCATCTTTATCAACTACGGATGTTAAGGGATATTAAGGTACCTTGAAAACCCGCATTTTACTATTCTTTTTTGGATAAGTGATTCAATAATAGGACGCAAAAAAATCGTTCATAGATAGTGTACTTTAATTCATTATTTAGATCTTATTATATTTTTTTAATAGTTTATTTAGAAATGTGAAAGCAATTTCTTTCTATCAAATTACAATATCTTGGTATATAAAGTTATACGATAAGTCCAACTTGAAAAGTTGGCGAACGTTTCTATTCTTGTTATTTTATGAAATGATTCCCGCGATAAAAACATAACGATGTGCGTCAAGGTTCAAGACGGATTCCATTGATTTAAGTTTATCTAATATTTGACCTTGGATACTATTTTCATCTGACAATAAAAAGTGTTCTTTTGCTCGAACTACTTTTTTTTTTCCTCACTTTTTGAAAATTTCTCGATATTTTGTTATTTTGCAATTGGTAAATCCAAAGATCACGCTCACGTGATATAAAGGAACTCTCCGAAAAATAATTTCAGTAGAATGTAAAATTAATTTACAATTTTAATCTTTTAAATAAATTAATGTTTTAATATTTTTTTTTTTTTTTTTTTTTATGATACATTTGATGCTTCGTTTTCCTATTTTTTCCTCGTAATTACAACTGTACATCCAGCAGAATGAATGCAATGTTGAGATACCATCCCTATTTTATTAATATTTCGCAAAGAAGTTCCTCGATGACCCATCACTATTACATCAACTTTTTGTTTTTTTGAAAAATCAACAATATATCTTGCAGGATCAGAACAAGAATTTACGAAGCATTCCACATTTAAATTTGGTACCTAATAAAAATAAATAAATAACAAATATGCAAAGTAAAATTTTGTCGTATATCATTTTATGTCGTGATCAAATTTTGTGCGTAAGGAAAAGAAATAAATAAAACAAACTTGAAAAAAAATCTCATTTAAAAATAATCATAAGTCTATTGCAAACCTCATTATATCCCTGTGTGGAAAAAAAATTTGTGATGAGTTTTTGACCATTATTTATAATTTCCCTCGCATGTTCTTCGGCCTAAAACAGGAAAAAAAATTTTTTTTTGTTAAAAAAAAAAGGGATCAAAAATAATCAATCCTTTTAAACTTTTTAAACTTTTTTTAGAATAATAAACCTTTTGACGTTCTTTCGTTAAATCATTTCCATTTAATATATTCCCTTAAAACAAAGAAATCAGATAAGATTTTTTGTGTGTAAAGATGAAATAATAAATGTACTTACGAGTTACGGCGGAATATTCGCATGGAGTACCTGCAGGTAATACACCTACGCTTAGCAGTAGTAAAATATCATTTTGCGGATTAACCAAGTTTTCAAGAGCCCATAATAAAGAGTATTCAGAGTGATCAGAACCGTCTGTAAAAAAAAATTAAAATATGATATAATAAAATAAAAATACCATCGTAATTAATTATTTATCTTTAATGAATGGATATGAACTTGAATAACTCCTCTACCTAGCGTTATTAAATATTTATTTCTCATAACTTTTTATTCTCGATTAAAGCGAAAAGTAAATAACAAACACAGGCACAGGGGGAAGGAGTAAGATTAAATTTGTGTAAATTATTTAATAAATAAGGAATATCATGTCATGCATCCCTCCTACATGATCACTAAAAGCAATTTCATACGCCAACTATTTATGATCGAATTTTTTCCTCCCATAAAATCTTTTGGCGCAGATAGATCACGTGGACCCTAACTATAAATCGAAACATCTTTTCATGTTTCACATGTTTGTGTTTGGATTTTTTTTATTTAAAAATTAATTTCCTCGTTTCATTATTCGACCAATTAGTCGATAAAATTTTTTATTTGTTTTTATATTTTCTACATTATTAATGGAAAAACAAAAGTGCTTTAAACCTGAATATCATTAACATAATGATAGGGTATTCATAAGTGAAATGCATTAGTGTAGATTCAAACAAAAGGTGTGGAACGATACGCGAAAATAATAATTAATAAAAAAAAATAAAAAAAGAGCAAATTAAAATAAAAATAAACAAATTTTCATAATACGCGAAAAATTCAAATAAATAATGTTTGAACATTGTTCGATTTATTGATTCATTATTCATTCAGCCCATATACTTTATCTTTGTTGAATTTTTTAACTTTCTTGATCCTTCATTTCCAAATTTAGCCATCATAGATTATATTAAAATTAAATACACCAAAGTTTTGCGTGTTGGTTCCTTTCCGCCTTATTCCCTTCCCTCTCTCAAAATTATAGAAAGTGAAGTTTTGGCAGCGCCAAACTCACAAATCTTAATATTTACATATACATACATATTTAGAAAACGCTGAGCGTTCCTTAGAAAGTAATAAGCGGCGATAGAAATCAAATAGAAAAACCGAAACTCTTAAATGTGTTTTTTTTTCGTGGATTTTTCCAAAAACAACCTACTTTCGTATATAAAAAAGCTGGAATAACAGTGCCCGATTTAAAATGGGTCGCACTTTGGCACGAGTAACTGTATTTTTAGTCTCAGTCTCATTGCTGGTAAGTTATTCTCACGCACGTAAACCAATTACCTTCGACTTTAGAATTTGAATTAACACAAATTTCGGTATGTAGCTGTATTCAATATTTGTTGCAACCGTTACTTTCATCAAACTAAATTGTAAGTGAAGACTCGGTTTTTATTAAAAGTATAAAACGGACATATTGATCATTTTTAAATCCTTTCCTGTAGTTACGGCTTCTCATCTTAGCGAACCGCTTCTAATAGGATATGGTGTAATTTTCGTGATTATAGCTCCCTCCGGATTATGGGGAATTATTGGATCTACTCAGGTATATATAAAAATATTTACTTGCATATTTGGAGGAAATGATCTGCATTCATGTTAATTAAACAAACTCAATCTAGAATAATTCGGAATTATATGATCGATATTTAAGAGATCATTGGTTTTCTAGTGGAGTTGTTACTATAATGGATGGAATAAAAATCGTTCTTTCCTTTACAATGAAAAATGATTCGATAAAAACATGTTTAACACCAACAGATTCCTCTGAAGCTGCAATTGGCGAATGTCGTAGAAGGGTCGAATTTAATCAAAAAGCGGGTTTAATTATTTTCGGGGCGCAAGAATTTTTTTTGGTAACGATATGCCTCATTTTTTATCAAATATACTTTCTTATGCCCCCTTATTTGCAACATTAAAATAATTCGGTCTCTTTTATAGATTGTTCTTGGTATTCTTGTATGGTTTAGTTGTAAACGTATTGCACGAAAAACAAATGGAAATGGCAAGGAGGTATTAGAGCGACTTGATTTAAACGAATACATTCCAGATGAATCAAATGATGCTTCAATTAACGCTTACAATCTAAGAGAACAAAGACAAAACCTCCCATTAGAGAGAATAGATGTTCAACCACCTTCACCATTTGCACATCGTCGTCCATCACAATATATTAAAGGACAAAATGATCGACGAAAGATCGAACAAATCAAACCTGAACCTATGCCAAATATCTTAAGGTCCCGTGAAGTTCAAGGTGATCAATACGATGATAGTGATAATGTACAATATACAACGCCACAACGTCCTCGAAGAACATCATACAATCGGCAAAATACGACGCCTATTGAATTACAATCGCAACGACGAATATCATCAGTTTCTCAAAGCATGAATTCAGTGGCTACAGTAGGTCGTTCAAAAAGTACGAGAATGGCAACTCCCCTTGCTCGTTCGAATAATAACGTGTTACCTCCCCGATTACCAGAAAATCAACATATGCAACAAATCAATTTTCCGCAAGGAATTCGAAATATAGTTCCTTTTGCACCACATTTTAGTAGAACACCTCTACCACAATTTCAAGCACCACCAAATTTTCAACCTCCACATCCATGGCAACAACAATGGCAACAGCAGCATCTAAGGCAACAAAATAATAATAATCGGCAACGGTTTAATGATGTACCGGATCCACCTAAAGAAGCTACCTTTCGGGCACACAGACGTTCAAGGAGTCATCCTCAACTTCGTCCTCTTCCGGCTCCCCCAATTTTAGATAATTCTACAATTCAACAAGCTCGTTCTGTCCATCCTCAAATTCCTCAACGGCAAGCACCGACACCACAAATAATTGAAAATGTACTAATAGATGAATCAAAAGATGATAGTAATAATTCACAAAAGATATCTAAAGTTGCAAAACGATTATCAAATTCATCACGATATAAACCATCCTTATCGCCTGTATTTGAAGATAGAACTTCGAGGCTTCATTTATCACCTTTACATCGTTCTAATTCGCTACCAAATTTAAATGACCCTGAAGATTTAATGAGAAATGAATCATTCTTAGCTCCACCCGTACCATTAATTCCAGCAAGCTTATATCCTGGTAATACTAATAATTACAAGTCAAATATACAGGTACCTAAATCACAAGCATCAATAATAAATCAAAATAATGCTGATAAGCTTGAAAGATTTATTGATGCGTATGGGCATAAGGATTATAATATGAAACCAGAAAACCTTCAATACAATTATTCAGATGATAATTATAATAGCTGGAATACACGTGAAAATGATGATTATGTTTTCGATAAAAGAAGACCAAAATCGGCTCATTCAGTGGGCGGAGAAGCTCGTCCTAAATCTTCGGTTTCTTCAATATTTGGTGAAGATAGTTGTTATAACAATCATTATTATTATGAACCATCAAATTACGAAATGAATCAAGGAGCGATGAATAATTATACTTATCTCCAAAATTTAGGTCCAATAACCCCTGCAGAATATAATAATGGAGGAAAGTTTGTTCAAAAGTATCCAGCAGAAATAAGAGGAGACTATGATTGGGCCAATTATAATCGACAAGGATCACAAAAAAACTATTAATAAAAAAAAAATCATAAAAGGAAAAAAAATTTTTTTTATGATAGAATTCCTTTCTAAATTATAGACAAAAAAAGTAATAATGTTAATTTATATTTTTTAACACTTTATTTCTTTATTTATCAGAATAATCCGTTATAATACACACACAAACCTTAATGTATCATAATTTGTTTAAATAATTCTCGTTTTTCTTGCATTCGTAGTTTTTTTTTTTTTTTTTTTGGATATTGGGGATTTAAGGATTAGTATAAGATTTTTTTTTGTAATTAAAAATGTATTATTAAAAATATAATCTTGATCAAGCGTATTTTGTGACATTACATTATCAAATTGGACTCGAACCAACATTAACGGCTATTAAGAAAAGATTATAACTTCATTAATAGAACAACCCAACTAGCAAAAATCGAAGCAAACAATAGAATGCTTTACATTAATTAATCTATGCGATTAGAGATCACGAAAAATTTAAAATCTTTTAAATCATTCAAAAAATGTAAAAGAGAATATTGTTTTCTCATTTATAATTCCCACATAAAGGAAATTTGAAAACAACCTTCATTATATAAATTTCTCAGTTCTATTAAAACAAAAATTATTTATTTTTATTCTAAGATCACATTTTTAATAAAAAAAAAATTGTTAAATTATTTCTTTAAATTAAATAATAATATTATTGACTTCGATTAATAATCATATCAACGAAATTTAGTCTTCGATATATGAAAATGATTTATTAATGAATTCGTTAGTGAAATTCGTTAATTGTAATCAATTGTTAACGAATGTTGTTAACGAATCTTTATTAACGAATTGGTTACTTTATATAGTTTCAAGTTTTTTAAAAAGTAATCAGAGTATTTAACAGATACCTATGATTGCTGATCAAAAAAAAAGGTGATGCTCTATTTTTTTTTTTTATCTTTTAATTAGATTAGTTAAGCAATAGTCATATTTATAGTTTAGTAACTACAAATACCTTATACTAGAAGTTTGAATCTGCTTATGTTAGTTTTTAAATAAATTAATTTAAAACAGTGTAATGTTAGCTTTAGATTAAATAGATATTGTTATAGTTTTATATTTTAGATAAATTTACTTTTATCTTAATAAAAAATTACCTATTTATAAAACTATATCATTTGTTAAAATAGTAAGCTATTGTGAAGGGATATACATAATATGTCAGAGTGATACGAAAAGGTGTGAAGATGAGAGTAGTATACATCATTCCATGTGACATTTACTCAAGTGATGAATAAGATTAACCGGCCAAAATTATAATAATGTGTGGTATATATAACTTGAATACGCTTCACACAAATGTCACGTGATCATAATAAACATCACTGTACACCACTCATCACCTTCACGGGACTCCACGCCTTTTTGAATTACCTAATATATCATATAGATGGTTATATGATCTATTCATTTATTTTTTCATCATTTTTAAAAATTTTTTTTTTTTTGCAATTACAAGAAGTTTCATTCTTTTTTGAGATCTTCTTAAAAGTTGAAAAGAAAGTATGATTTTAACAGTTAAAATAAATATAATTTTACATAAAAAAAAAAATTTTCTTAGGTTATAAAAATAATTATTCAAATAATTTTTGTATAAAATGCAAAAAATTGATTTTTTTATTTAAAAAAGTTTCAATTATTCATATAATAAATATATCAAATAATAGATGATTTTTCAATAAAATCTTCTTAAACTAAATGAATTATTTACTTTTAAAGGTTTATAAAAATTTTCACAAGAAGTAAATAAATATTTTGATGCAATAACTATTCAATTTAATTAAAATGCAACACAATTTACATATCATAAAATAAAAAAATATATATATAATTTTATTGATCAAATGATCAATATCTATATTAATATCATTTGCTATGATTGACATGTGACATATTCTACTGCTAATATTTTTAATACTTTAATAATTCCTAATATATATAACATAATCAACATAGTTAATATAATTAATATATTAGATATATTAGACTAATATAATAAATTAGACATATATAATATATTAGTTTATTTTACTAATTTTTGTTATTCTATATGATATGAAGAATAATTAGGTTATTCATAAGAAATAGATATAATCACATGCATATAAGCATACAGTCAAACCTTGATATAGCGAACCCTTGATACAGCGAATTTTTAAATCAAATATATTAAAATTACCTTACTAT
>CAMKVN010000958.1:0-22058 GCA_946474995.1 Funneliformis geosporum
TTATATAGTAATAATATTACTAAAATTAATATTTAATATTTTATAAAGAAATTAACAATTATTTTTAATTTCGCAGGAAAATTTGCCTGCTAGACAATCTAAGGGATAATAAGAAATTTCTTTCATAACATTAGAAGTTATCTGAATATAAAACAAAAATTAAGCAAGTTATCTCTTTCTTAGGCTAAGATAAGACAGATTTATGGAGCATTTTTTCCTAAAATATATAACTGTACTTGTTAAAGTGTAGTAAAATATACTTATATTATATATATTTCCTAAAATTGTTGTTTAAATAAAATTGAAACATTGTGATAAATAATTTAGAATTTGCTAAATTTTGGTATAAATGCATAATACAAAGCAGGATTCAATAAATAAATGTACAGAAACATATGTTAGCCAATAGTTCACAAAAACTGTGATCGGATACTTTCTTCAGAATATAATCTCCGCTGTTAAGTTATTGAACAGGAAATGTGTCGGTCCGGTCGAAAACTGATCAATAAAATTTCAGTCAAATACAAGTCCGGATAGTTGTCAATAAATATTCTATTTTTAATTTCACTTAATTGTAACACATTGATTTTTGATCATTTAAACCAAAAGCCAATTTGATATTGTAGTTTATTATATCAAAGTTCATAAATGAAATAGTAAATTCAATGAAAAATGAATATAACTAGGTCTCAGATGATCTTTGCTTTTTCCGAGGGTTCTCCTAAAAAAAAGAAAAAATCAGTTTTTTCTGATAATTTGTTTCTTTTAGTGACTTTACGGGTAATATTTCAAAATTGGAAACATCCGTAAAGAAGCTAGAATGCTTTTTACATCTAAGTAATGCACGTTCTTTTTTGAAGAAACTTAATCGGCTTTTGACTCCTAAATTGGTATTTTGGTTATATTTATAGTGATCAGTGATCATTGGTAACTTAAAATGTCATAATTTTGAGATCTTATTTAGTTAGAACATTATCTATAACATTGTTGATTGGGGTTACCAAGATATTAAATACATAAATTTCGTCGATGTTTAAATTTAAAGCGTATTTTTAGAATAGTATATAAGCGCTTGTCGAATTTATTTTCTTACGAAAAGTTCGGAAATTTTTAAAAATTTTTTCTTCTTTTCATTATAATAAAAACAAATAAAAACAACACTGAAAATAAAAGTTTATTGATCGATTAAAATTTCAAATTTCAAAATAATTCTTTGAAAATAAAACTTTAAAACTTACGTAATCTAATAAGAGAAAAAAAAAAAAAAAATGAAATATACAACAGATGAAAAACTTACTTTACAACATAAAAATTGTGAAAAACATGAAAAAACACACGAGTTTAATCCCGTAAGTATCGTTTATATTCTTTCACATAAAAGTTGCCATTCGTGGCTAAGTAAATCGATAAATTTGGATATCCCGTCTATAAAGAATTTCATAGTAATGATAAAAGTTCAAATCCTAAGTGGCTGTGTCATGGTTGTAAAGTTCATTTAGATGGCTTATTCCCTTGTGACATTGCGTTATTTTAAGATCCCCCAATTTTCTTCTACCTTTTCAAAACTAACTCTTGCTCTGAACTTTTCTTCTTGACTTTTCAAATCGCAAAGATGTATACAATTTCATCATTCTCACCAGATACGATACCAAAACCTCATTCATCATCAGCATTAGGAAGAATAGGAACCATCAAGTTATTAATTTTAGCAATAGTATTTCCAATCATGATTCTTACAATTGTAAATCCCATGTGGGTTTGCGTTTTCATGAAAACACCTCATTTACATGGACCAATCTCCAACGTAAAGGTCCATGATCATACCAAGAATTCACATACCAATACGCAATTTCAAGGTGGGATTAAAATAACGAAAGAAACATTGGATATAATTGTCGCATCAAAAGATGGTCGTCATTTACAAGAATTAGAGACTTCTGTCACTATAATTGAAAACGTTACCCCAAACACCAAAAATCAACCTAATCAACATAATCATGAATCGATCATGGATCGGATTAGAGAAAGGGTATTTAAGAATCGTAACAATTGCGCTTATTTTGCTTTAACTGTCTTATTATTATGTGCTGTTATCATCGGTGGGGTTATCTTTTATTTTAGAGATGATCGTAAGGTGCGTTTTATTTGGATCTTTACTCGATTTCTATTCGAAATCTTTTTCATTACATTACGATAACTAATTTTTTAACCTTTAGATGTATTATGAAGAAAGTCATCTACCAAATGACGAGTATTATGTAAGGATCGATGATTTTGAAGATAATGATGATGATAACAAAACCACCATAGAAAAATCATCAACCTATGACGAAAAGAATGTCGAGGAAAATAACAATACCACGGACCAGGTAACAAATTTACCAGACATCTTTTTGAATTGTTTCTTTCATTTAACTTATTTTTGTTCGCGTTCTCTTGATTTATTTGTCAGGATAAGAATCTTACTCGAGTTTCATTTCATGATGCTCATTTTGACCCTACTACCACTCTTTCACCACCACTTTATTCTTCCAATACAGATAATGAATTAATCTCTGCCACGTCTTCATCAATTCCTCTAACAGAAAATATTCAAAAATCGGTTGACGAAAATAATTTGTAAAAAAAAAAAAAGTCTTAAAATTTAATTATTACCTTTTTTTATAAATTAAAATAAAATAAATAAAAAATCATTCATAATTTAATTATATTGAACACGGTCATTTTCGATTTGAAATTTATAATAGTATCGAAGTCGATTTTGTCCATTTGCCAACTTGTTCAAATCTTTTCCTATTTTAGGTCGTGGAACGGTAATCCATAAGGATTATCATGTGAAATGCAACCCTTTAAAATTATAGTTTAGTTGAATATAAAAGAACCTTATTAAAGAATCCTATTTTAGAATTCTTATGCTACAAATCCTTCTCTTCTTTGCATTCAACAATTCTTTTAAAAAAATATTAGAGAAATGGCTTCAGGAAATCCTTTACCTATCGAAACATATCTTAAAAATTGGGAAGAAATTTGTTCAAATTTTTATACAAATGATGATAAACTTGCTGGTACAATCGTTGGACTTGTAGAATTTGCTTCACATTCTAACGGGGAGGTAACCTTAAATTTTTCCAATGTTGACCAAACTATGATGGGAAAAACGGAAGATTTAGAACCACTTTTTAATAAAATTGGATTTAACAATGGTGTAATGTTATTACCAAAAGAATTCGATAAATATCTTGAAAACAAACGTAAAATTCGATCAGAATTTCATCGTAAGAAAGCCAAAGAACTTCGTAAAGAATTAAACGATTTATTAAATTCTAAACCGGCACAATATACAGCTTTACATCGTCGTTCGGAATTATCGACTTTTATTAATCAATATAAAAGTTCGGTTGGTGCAAAACCTTTCATTAAAGCTTTATTACGTATGCTTCAATTACAATTAAAACAATCAACTTTAATAAGTTGGACCTTTTTAGATGATATATTTACTCAAAATGGTCCTGATTTTATGAGAGCTAGCGTTAATTTATTAGTTAATGTATTGGGTTTTACTCATACAGTTCAGCAAGTTGATGAAAGTGGTCGAGGAGATAATTTGAGAACTTGGTATATGAACAGTTTATTAAGTGATACCAATATTAAATCTTTAATTGGAACCTTTCCAAAAGAAAATTCTCTTGGTAATGTAGGTGCAACCGGTTCAATAGAATTATCTTCACAACAAAGACCCATCGAAATGAGTTCTTCCACAGGCAATATTATTAGTAGGTTATGTTATCTACCTATAAAGATTCTTTTAGTTTGGTGGAGTCTTTCAAGAATGTGGTTAAATTTTTGTTTTGGAATCATCGGATTTAAAAAGAACATCCCGGAGGAGTCTTCTGTTTCTTCTGAGTTGCGTGTTTAATATCTTTAGGGAATTCATTATTATAACAGACGGTATGTTCCTTTTTAGTCAGATCTGCTCATATATCAAATATTTATTCGATAATTTATAAAATGCTGGAAATTTTACCTAATATAATAAATATCAGTCATAAAAAAAATTTTTTTTAATTATTGGGTTTTCACACATAAAATTTACAATGTTGAAGAATTTAACTTTAATAAGTTGGTTTCACTCATACTGTTGATTAAGGAGGATCCTTCTATCATTAGCAGGTGATTTTAATTATAAAAGATTCTTTTTGTGATTAGGTTAAATTTTTGTTTTGGTAATGATTAGATTAGAAAGAAAAAACCGATTTATATTCTGAATTATTAATTTAATCTGTGATTTGTAATTCGAATTCATGATCTACAAACAAATCTGCATAAAAAAAAAAATAAATAAATCTCGGGGAAGATCTGTTCGCGATAATTCAAATCGCTCGTCATATCTTTGTTCTTTTTTCATAAAATTTATCATTTAATTTATTCCTTTCGAGATTACAATTATTTTGTTATTCACAATGTTAAAGAAATTAAGACTCATCAAACCCGTACGATTTTTTTTTTTTTTATAATGATAAAATCCTCCTTTAAAAAAAACGATGATTCATCTTTATCTCTGTTTCTTTTTTGTTTTACATGATAGATTTCTAGCTTACAATATCGTTCATTTAGCATTGTTCCATCACGTTGGGTAAGATAAATGTGCGCACAACTATCTTTCTTTTCATATCACGTGAGCGTGTACTTATTACACTTATTATATAAACACAAAAATATTATTAAAATATTATTACTTTTTTTTCTGACATGGCTTCACAGCAAAAATTGAGAATTGAACGAGACACGTTTGGTGACATTGAAGTTCCTGCGGACCGTTACTGGGGTGCGCAAACTCAAAGGCATGATGATTTCTTTTTCTTTTTAACGAACATTTTGACCAAAATAAAAATACATTAGAAACTTTAATGGAATACACGTGTAATTTAATTTCATGTTAATTATATTATATAATAGGTCACTCAAAAATTTTGATATTGGAGGCCCAACTGAACGCATGCCCGAACCTTTGATAAAAGCATTCGGTATAATAAAGCAAGCTGCTGCTACTGTGAATATAACCTATGGTCTTGACCAAAAAATAGGTAACACTATCATCCAGGCCGCAGAGGAGGTATATCAATTTTAATTGATTATCTATTCCGGAAAAAATCTTTTGAAACTATTTATCTTTTCATGAAATTTTAGGTGAGCAAAGGAAAGCTTTTAGATCATTTTCCTTTGGTAGTATGGCAGACAGGTTCTGGAACTCAAACAAACATGAACGTAAATGAGGTAATTACAAAACGTGTTCAATATTTATAAATATTTTTTTTTTTTAGCGATTTAAAAAATCTTATCGAATAATCTTTGATTTTGTGATACGAAAATTTTAGGTCATTGCAAATAGAGCCATCGAAATATTGGGTGGTCAACTTGGAAGCAAAAATCCGGTTCATCCCAATGATCACGTGAATATGAGTCAGTCCTCAAACGACACGTTAGTATTCAATGCACGCATTACATTTGTATATTATATATGTATTCTTTTGTAAAAATATCACAATATAATTATTACAGACTTTAATTATAATGGTATAGTTTCCCCACAGCCATGCATGTGTCGGCAGCTATCGAAATTAACGAGCGACTTATTCCTGGATTGACCATGTTGCGTGACGTGATTGCGGAAAAATCCAAAGAATTTGAAAAAATAATTAAAATAGGAAGAACTCATTTGCAAGTATGTTTTAAGTTTGATTGACGCGTTTCATTTATAATGTTTATTTATGCTTAAATAATAATAATAATGATTATTATTATTATTGATAGGATGCTACACCGCTTACTTTAGGCAATGAATTCTCTGGATACGCACAACAATTGACATTTGGTATTGAACGTGTTAAATCAACTTTACCAAGATTATATTTCTTAGCACAAGGTGGTACGGCCGTTGGAACCGTAAGCAATCAATTAAATTTACTTGATCGCTTCCTTGTCAAACACCTCATGTGATATTAACATTCATTCTTAGGGATTGAATACCCGTAAAGGATTTGATGTAAATATTTCTAATGAAATTGCGAAGATAACAGGATTACCTTTCCAGACGGCACCTAATAAGGTCAGCATGTAATAATTTTGCGATGATCTTTTAATTTTTTTTTGTGTTTTGCAATTTAACTAATTTCTGATATTTTTTATAATAGTTCGAGGCGTTAGCAGCTCATGATTCTATAGTGGAAGTCAGTGGAGCTCTCAATACTGTAGCCGTCTCTTTAATGAAAATAGCAAATGACATTCGTCTTCTTGGTAAAACTTTTAAATATTGGTTTTATTACATTATGAAAATGATCTGAACCATAAAAATATTTTAGGTTCGGGACCTCGTTGTGGCTTCGGTGAACTTTCACTTCCCGAAAATGAACCTGGATCTTCAATTATGCCCGGTAAGGTTAACCCAACCCAAAATGAAGCCATGACAATGGTTGCTGCACAAGTAATGGGTAATCATACTACCATATCTATATCTGGTTCAAATGGACATTTCGAAGTAAGACTTAAACATTGTATTTTTAATTCTCGATCGTTTATGCTTTTTCTAAATTAATTATTAACGATAAATATTAAATGTTTTAGTTAAACGTATTTAAACCTGTTCTGATTAAAAATCTACTTCATTCGATCCGTATTTTGGGCGATGCAAGTGTTTCCTTTACAAAGAATTGTGTTGTCGGGATCAAGGCTAACGAAGACAAGGTCATTATTCTCTCACCTTTATCAATCATATGTTGCCAAAAGATTTTAAAATTTAAATGAAGTTTGAAATGTTTTTTTTAGATTAATACGATTATGTACCAAAGTCTTATGCTTGTTACTGCTTTGAATCCACATATTGGTAATTATTTTGAAAACACACTAATTTAAGATGAATTGAATTAATGTTATGGTTACATTATATTTTAGGATACGATAATGCAGCTGCTGTAGCGAAGAAAGCACATAAAGAAAATTTGACGGTAAATTCTAAATAATTATCGTATTATATTTAATTGATATTTAGTTTGCTGAATTTTCTTTTTTAACTTTAAACCAAATAGTTGAAAGAATCCGCGATCAAATTAGGACTTCTCACTTCCGAACAGTTTGATGAATATGTTAAACCAGAACAAATGCTTGGTAACGTGCTTATTTAATTAATATTTAGTTAATGTTTTTAAAGTATTATTATTTTTTTTTAAATCAATGTTAATTCTTTATGTAGGTCCAAAGTAAATTTATTAATTTGTAAATTTGAACTTTATATGATGTTCATCAAAAAATTATTCAAAAAATTGATATAAAATACCGTTTAATGTTAATTAGATTTATTTTATTAACAACTATAAATTATAAGATTGTCTTTATCAGCCTTAATAAAATTGAAATTTTCATATATAAATTTTATTTCAGTTTTTTGTTTTTCATACCAATAAAAATCTGGCTAGCAACATTTTTTTTAACCCTTTTCCAAAATATCTATAGCAAATAAGTATAGAAGTAACATTTGATGATCGGATCATCGGATCATTTTTGGCAACAATTGATTCAACATTGCGACTAGGTTACGGCGTTCGACCTAAAGAAAGCTTTTACATCATTCATCAATAAAATAAATAAAATTAGATTGTATTCTAAATAAATCATAATAGAATATAAAATATAATCAGAAAAATATCATATCTCATCTCGAGAAATCACATTATACTCATGCTCCAGATCACTAGAGGATTCGTAATACATAACGAAGTATACTAAGAGCGTATGTCGGTTTTTTTTCGCCTAAAGTATGAATCCATCATTTGAAATATCTGATTTTGACGGATGTATACTACTCTTTGACGCCTGCTTCGATTTTAAAATTGGCACCATTAAAATTGGATGTTTGGCGCAGTATCGTATCCGAGATAAGTATTATTGAGACTGATATAATAAATAAATAAAAAATATAATGATGCTAAAAAATAAAGGATTATAAAAAAAAATTAATTACAAAGTAATTAAAAGGGGCTGACCCAAATCGCTACGAAGTAGGCTGAAAAGTGTGGGGGTCGGCTCGTCCCCAAGAGAGTAGGAATGTTAAGCGGTCATAAAAGTTCCAATAAATTTGCCCAGTTCAAGAGAAAATTTTTACTTTACTGGCATTATATTTTACTTTCTAATTATTGTGTATTAATTGAAAATATAATTTAAACTTATGAGGGAATGCATAATCTTTAATTTTTGATCGAGTCCAAATTTAGCGGTCCCATGAAAATTATTGATCTCAAAGTTCATTTTTCTTTTAAAAAGTATTCATATAACATTTTTTTGACAAGAGTTACTTATTATCGATAAGCGAATATGAGTAATTTCTAAATTTGTTCAAAATCCCCTAATCTTTTGCTTATTTATCTCATCGTGAATTGGTACAAAGTGAACTCTTGCGGGAACCTGTATTAGTTAAAGTAGGATGATTGAATAGTAAAAGATCAAGTAATTGTTCTGCTTACATGTAATACAACTAACTGGGAGTGAAAAATTATTTCCTTTATTTATACACAAATATGAAAACTCTTGAGCTTTTTAAAACATCAATAAGAAAGATATGGGTAGATAATTCGGAAATCTGATGTTCTGTAGATGGAGCTCATAGTATCCTATATCAATAAATCAATGTTCATCGCGTAATGCTAAATGAAATTTGAATAAATTATATCATCGATAAAAAGCTTATAAGGTCTGATAAAAATTACCATTTTCTACATTCTTTTCTCAAATTACAAAAATGACTATAATGTCTATCTGGATTAATATAAAGGAGAGCCAGCAGATTTCTTTTTCAAGGAGGAAACATAAATACATTAAAGAAACAAATTAAGGCAGAAGAACTACCAAAACTTGGAAAAGAAGATAAATGAACTAGTTAATGATCTTTTTTGAATTGAAGTTTCTGGACTTGAAAGCGCCATGTATCATTTTGTGGCTCATAAATTATACAAAGCCTTCCGGTAAATGTGGAGTCATTTTGAAAGTTTTAAAAGATGCGAACTATGACGAACATGGAAAGAACATTTTTTAGGTGACTCAAAAAAAGCCTTTAATACTATATGTTATGATGAACTGAAAGACATTACTTTTGATTGGAAAATAAGACGCTATCCAGGGATAGGAAAAACATTTATCAGATACTTTATTTGCTTGCAAAAAAAAATCATCCATGCATTCAAAACCTACTAAATAATTCAGTAGTTTGGTATGTTATAGATGATCAGAAAGCAAAGAATACAGAGTCAAGACGATTCTTATCTGTTCACTCAGGAAAGACTAGGAAAGATCATATATAAATTTTCAATTAATACATTATCATTAGAAAGTAAAATATAATGTCAGTAAAATAAAAATCTTCTCAAAATCTTCTCTAGAACTGGCAAATTTATTGTGACTTTTAGGAACTGCTTAACATCCCTAATTATGAGGTTGAAAATGATGAAAGGGAAGACACTACATGTTCTGCAAATATGTAAATTGTAAAATTCGCATCAATTATGTGAAAGGCAGGGTAATTAATAAACCTAGAAAAGTAATAAAAACATGAAGGCCTTGAAGGCTGGCATATGGGTCTTGTATTTGAGCAGATTACTACAGAGTTTTGAGAAATGGAGGAAAATTCCACATTCGTCATTTAGGATCTATAACTAATCAGAACGAGATATTTGAAAATGGTGTTGATTTAATTGAAGACGGAAAGTATTATCAGCCAGAACCGATTCCATCATCGCTCCGGAGCCGCTATTATTTTCAAATTATATTCATTACATTTTTTAAAATATGACGACATACTTTATTAAAATTGGAAATTGCATGGAGCGTAAAAATGAAGTACATGTAGATGTTGAACAAGAAGATACAATTACACGTTTGTCATTTACATTCATCCGAACTAAAAAACGTTACGAAATCGATAATAAAATTTGGGAAACGCATTTAATAATAAACAAACATTGCTAATTATAGAAAAAGGGTACTTTCTCAGGACGAGATGCGATGCACCGGATAAGTTTCAAATGACTATCGCAAGATCCATCCTATTAAAAAAACCTTATAACAAATTAGGTGACAAATGGAATATGCAACCTATCCATTACTCCAAAGTTGAGCTACCGGATCGGATTAATGATCACCTACACCAAGTATGTTTTGAAAATTGACTTGTGAAAATAATAGAAATAATACTTATATAATGCAGTTTGTGAAATATGATGTGTTAATAAAGTAGATAATTAACTAAAATGAACTTTTTTATTGTAACAAATTAATAAATCTTTTATTGTTCGATCACATAAGTTCATGATTTTTTGACATTAATTGCGAGTAGTGGATAAAAAAAAAAAGGTTGGCCGAAAGGCGTTGCGCATATGTAGTTTTTCGTTTACTTTACTTTTATTGCGCTAACGTCAATGTGCACTATCCCAAACATTTTCCTGAATCATATGACAAAAAGCCATTCGCCTTGGGGAGCTCAGGTTCGCTCTACATGTCTGAAACTCCGGAACTGCCTTGGAACATTCCTTTGAATTCATCATTAGCGACCAGCTCTTTAATAATATCTAAACCGCCTACAAATTCTCCTTTTATATAAACCTATGAAGTTCAGAAAGGTTATTAATAAATCTACGATCATAAATAACCAATTCAAGGCAAACTAACCAACCTGGGGATAAGTTGGCCATTTAGAATATTCTTTTAAACCTAGAATGTCCAATTAAAAATATTCTTATTAAATATTTTCTTTACGTTATATAAATAAAATTTCATTTATATTATATGATACCTTGTCTAACTTCCTCATCGGTCAAAATATTAATTGAGCTAAATTGGACTTTATTTTCATTGAAAATGTCGAGAAGTTGCCTTGTAAATCCGCAACGTGGCTGAGAAGGTGTACCCTGCAATTGAAATTGAAGAGAAATAGCATTAAATCATAGTATCAAATTCGGTTTCAATCATGAAAAAATTAGATGAAAACTGCAACAAACTTTAATAAAAGCTACAACGGGATGAGAATTGACTAATGTTTTCAGTCGCGTATTCAAATCAATTTTCTGCGTTTCGTCTTTTGCGCCTGTTGCAAATGATGAAACCTTGGAATATTTAGCAACTCGATTCGTAAGTTCTGGTGCATTTGCTCCATCGACACGTTCTGCGATCTTTCCTTTCTAAATTTAAAAATTTAATACGCTCAGCATTATTATGTCAATCTCCGAGTAATGCTAGATCAAATTCTTGAATGTTAAACGAGAAAGGAAAGAAATCGTTTCTCATTCAGTCGTTATAGTTAATAATACCTTGAGAAATATGAAGGTAGGAACTGCCGCGATTTCAAAAGATTCTGAAAGTTCGGGAAATTTCTCAGCGTCGACCTATTATATATTTTTAAATTTGTAAACAACTTTTGGTTTTTTTAAAAAAAAATAAAAATAAAATAAATATAAAACCTTGACGAAGTTTAGAGAAGCATTTTTACTGGCAAGTTCCGTGAATACTTCATTCATTTGAGAACATGGCTGAACCCATGTTGCCCAAAAATTGAGTATTATTATGGAACCTTTGCTTTGATCGATAAGATTCTTTAACTCGTCTTCTGAAGTGAGTTCCAAAAGATTACTTCCCATAATTTAAAGTGCAGTTTGGTAAGAAGCGCAGTGAATTTTTAATACTGAACTATTAAAGGGTAGTACCGGTTTTGGCCCTGTGTAATTTCCGGGGTTCAATCTACCAATCTTTTAAGGTATACGTATGAGTGTTTAAATTAGGTAATTCTTTTTTGTTTAGAGAATTTAGCAATGTCTGACGGAAATCTTGGGAAGCCTGAGCAAGATTTTACTCCAATTTGTGATGTCCAACTGCCCGAGACCGAGGCATTGGCCGAGGTACTTATTTCATATAAATGCTTTTTTTAATTGTATATACTGTTATTAAAGTTTAAATTACCAATAATAGCAAGGAAAGTTGGCCAAAGCCTTGGATCAATTATTAGCACTAGAAAAGCAAACGCGACAGGTATTTTAATGGATATATTGTGTTTCGGCTGTAAATTTATTTTGGCTAAAAGTTTACATTTCAAATAGGCAGCGGATTTAGCTTCTTCTACTCGTGTTTTAATTCACATTATTAAATTGTGTTACCAATCAGGGGATTGGAAATTACTTAATGAATATGTGATATTGCTTTCGAAGAAACATGGTCAATTAAAACAAGTACGAATTTTACCATTATCATTATTTACTTCATGCATTATGATATTTAAAATTCATTAATCAACCTCGCTTGTTAATAGGCTACCACAAAAATGGTTCAAGAAACCATGACTTACATTGATAAAACTCCGGATCTTAAAACAAGACTTGAATTGATCGATACTTTACGTACGGTCACCGAAGGAAAAGTATGTATTTATCTAATAATTTTATTCAATGTTGGATTAATAATAAATAAATATAATAATGCATAATTTATCTTTAGATCTATGTTGAAGTTGAAAGAGCACGATTAACGCGCATGTTATCTAAGATCAAAGAAGATGAAGGAAACGTCATCGAAGCTGCTGATATTCTGCAGGAATTACAGGTTCTTTTTTTTTATTTAATAAAAAATTGCTTCTTACATTTTCGATGTTCGATAATTAACTTTGGAATACGATTTTAGGTGGAAACGTTTGGTTCAATGGAAAAGAGAGAAAAAACAGACTTTCTTCTCGAACAAATGCGTTTAACTCTTGCCAAGAAAGATTATACGCGAATGCAGATCATTAGCAAGAAAATTAATACAAAATTTTTTGATGATACAGAGCAACAGGTGAATTCATGTGATATTGTTAAGTTTATTATCGAATTATATAATTCAATATTTATCTTTAATTTTAATAAAATAGGATTTGAAACTTCGTTATTATGAATTGATGATTCAACACGCTTTGCATGAAGGACAATATTTAAACGTTTGCAAGTATTATCGTCACGTTTATGATACTCCATTGGTTAAGGAGGATGAATCAAAGTGGAAAGAAGTAAGTTGTTTAAATATAACTTATTTATGATTTAATAAAAAATGTTATTTATAATTTTATTATTATAGATTCTCCAGAATGTTATTTATTTCATCATACTTTCACCTTTTGATAATGAGCAACACGATTTATTACATCGTATATACGAAGATCATAACCTCACCAAGCTCCCGTTACATCAGTAATAATATATATTTGTTACATATTTTTTTTTATTGAAAAAAAAGACTTTTATTCAATATTAATGTTTATTAATTAGGCGACTTATAAAGAATTTTATAACTGCTGAACTCATGCGATGGCCAATCATTCAACATTTATTCGGGGAGATGTTGAGAAAAACACACGTCTTTTTATCGGGTGACGAGGATGGAGAAAAGCGTTGGGAAGAACTACACAATCGTGTGATTGAACATGTAAATTAATGTTTTGTTAAGTGATAAAATTTTATTGATATATATCTATATTATTATTATTATTATTATTTGTTGTAGAATATTCGAATTTTGGCTAAATACTACGTTAGAATTCGAATGAGCAGATTGGTATCATTATTAGATCTAACCGAACAGGTAAATGTATTATTAGTTCAAAATGTCCTCATTTATTGTACAAAATATTTAATCAAAAAAATTTTTCCTTACTTATAATAGCAAGCAGAAGATTTTCTTGCAAAACTTGTGGAATCTAAAACCATTTATGCAAAGATAGACAGACCAGCTGGAATTATATCTTTTGCAGCTCCTAAAGATGCAAATCAAGTTTTAAATGACTGGTCAAGTAACATCAATTCCTTATTAGGGCTTATAGAAAAGACGTGTCATTTGATTACAAAAGAGGAAATGCTGCATAGTATCGCCCGAGTAAAGTGATATTAGGTAGGCTATCCAATCGCTTTCTTTTTTGGTGGAGTTATATATAGACGATTAATTATGATTCTTTTTTGTTATAATTAAACAGGATAAACATGAAACAAATGAATATGTGAAATGAAATTCATTGATGATGTTTTACATTAAAAGGTAAAGATATAAATGAATACTTGTACTGTTGATTACATTAATTCTTGCGAAGAAAATCAACATTAAAAATGAATTAAATTAAATGACGTTGACTATTAGACAAATTATGAATTAAATAAATTAAAAGTAATGATGATACAGAGATATAATTCGATAATCGGGAGCTAACTGCTCCGGAAGGTATTGTACGTGAAAAGTGTTAAACATACAATAAATATAAATACAATATAATTTTTTTATGGTTTTAAACAATCCATTGTCGATTATTTCAAATCGTCCTAAAAATCTAATAAATACTTCATAACATTTTAACAGAAACAAAATGGTAAAACTATTTAATAAAAATTATGAAATAAAAAGAATAACGAACTCGTTACTTTTCGTTTGATGAACTATATAGAAACTACCCGATGATGATTTAATATCAGAAAACAAATTCAAGAATACCGTGAAATTATTATTTAGCGACGGTCCTGATAACGATGCTTGTTAGTTATATATATACTGTTCATTTGAGATAAAAGATTTAAATTGCAGAGAAAAAATTTGCCGAAGAAAAGTAAGAATTATTCAAATTATTGTCTTAATAGTTCAGTGTAATTCCTCTATCGAATTGAAAAAGAGCATTTGAGGAAAGAGACATGTGGAATATTTTATTAAAAATATGTTTCTAAGCGCAATAGATGTTTCTTTGATCATACAGAACATTGATCCCTTTTCTCAACATTAACTCCATATGATATTTGGTTGAAACTTTTTGATCAATGGAGAAGAGAGAAATAAATACAGATTTCTCATCGAACAAATGCGTTTAAATCATTACAATAACGAGTAAAATTTTTTTGATGATATAGAGCAGCAGATGAATTTTGTGCGATCTTGTCAAGTTTATTATTGAATAATATAATTCAATGTTTAATCTCCAAGTTTTTAATAAAGTAGGATTTGAAACTTCGTTATTATGAATTGATGATTCATCACATTGCAAGGAAAATTTTAAATGATAGAGCAGCTGGAATTATATCCTTTTGCGATCCTAAGGGCGCAATTCAAGTTTTATATAACTGGTCAAGTAATACAAAAGACGTGTCATTTGATTGCGAAAGAGATGATGCTCTGCAAACAGACGTTTCATATAGATCATAATTAAGCAGGATAGAAATAAGTCAATGAATAAATTAAATTCATTGATATTTTGTATATAAAGGATAGAAGTATAAATGAATACTTTTATTGTTGATTATAAAATGTTAATTAATATTATTAGGAAATATAATAATTAGTTTTCCTTTACAAAAATAAAATACGAAACATTAGAAAAATTCAAAATTTTTGAAAAGTTGATTCATTAATGGTACACCGAGGTATAATCAGATAAACGAGAGGCAAAATATGCCATCTGTTCTGGAAGGTAAAAGACCGTAGTGTACGTGAAAAACAATAAACATACGATAAAAAGCGTATCTACAAAATTTATGTAGAAAGTTAAATATTATTGCTTTAGAGAAACTCGCGAATAATAAACATACTAAAAAGAGCTTTTTCCCAGGGTTCAAGCATGTATAAGCCGGTCGTTATTTCATATTGATAGTTTTTAAGCGCTAAACGTTTGCGAATTGTGCGAATTGTCTTTAGCATATTTCTTTTTTTTTTGATTGTTTTTTTAAAAAAAGTCTATTTGGTGTAACCAAAGATATATCAAAATTTTTTTTATGGATAGACTATATTTGGTTACTTGATAATGAGTATGGTAAGTATGGAGCCCACGGATTCATATGGTTACCTATTTTGGAAAAAAAAATTATTCGTGTAACCCGATCATTAAATATACTATTACTCCTTATTTTAGTTAGACGCGTAAAAACGCGTGGATAATCATTTCTTTAATATCGATCAAATTTCACTTTCTTACTTTGTATAAGGCCTCTACTGTATGAGACGTAAGATTGTATCCATTACAGACCTAATTTAGTTAATGAATTTCAAGAAATTACGAAAACATCAACTCGCTCAAAATTAGTCAAATTACCCCAATAGTACTTGTATAAGAAAAAGTTTTATTACGGATTAAAAACTCCTTATTTGCGAATAATAACATTTCGTTTATATATTCTAGAAATTTAGACCATTACCATGGCAGGAGCCCAAGTCAGCTCATATTTTATCAATACAAGACTTGAAGAATGCAATTTTCCGAGTTTTACGAGTATCGCCAGACAGAAAAGGACTTCACCAGCTCGTTCCTTTATACTTAGATTTCTCGATTATTTTATGAAAGATAGCTCACCAAAAAAAAGCAAAGAATCATGCTACTCTTTTGGATAAAAATTTCAAGGTAAGTAATGTTTGTTGCTGTGGGCTTTAAACAACGGTTTAGAGTATTCCCTACGACTAGAAGAGAAGTCTTCGTGTCATCTCTTTGATGATCTTCGTGTTCGTCATAGAACTTTATAGAGGTAATAAAATCACATAGCTATGGATATTCTCCTGATGATCTTCGCTGTGGTCCACATATAATATATTAAATAACTTCTTGTTTGTGGCCAAGACTAATAATCTTCTATTATATATTGAAAAGGGTTATCGTACAAATGATTTATATTCAAAGCTATTCTGGGATAGAATCGAGTCACAATTAACCTTCGATGCTGAAATTGAAACGAAGAGGAAGGAGATGCTATTGGCAAAGGTTTGCAATATTTTCTGTTATTTAACTTACACACACAACAGCTGACAGCTAATAGTACCCTATTTCTCTTACAGGCTGGAACAGCGACTGGCATCATGAAGAGAATCGACGGGCTCTGGTATGATAAAATTGTGGATGATATTGATTAAAAACGATGTACTCATTGTTGTATTCTTTATTCTAAGAATGACATTCTGACTGATAGATGTGTCGTCCCTACCAAAAGGAAAACAATGGAATACTATTTTCCAGTTATTCTTCCTCCTACTTACGCACAAGATCGACTACCACATACTCCTCCGCACCAAATTTTTTCGTCAGGTGCTTCCGTCCCCTCTTGGATCAAATTTCCCTGGATAGTACGTTCATATGGGAACGTTGCCAGTAAAATCAAGTCATGAGACAGTAAATCCTATGATCCGTAATGTGATTTTTACTGGCTACGCTCCTATATGCTAGACCTTCGAGCATTATAATCTCTTATGGGTACAAGATATTTATAAACGGTTATGAATATAAATATTCGCGATTAATGTTATTTTATTTGTGACATTAAATTTAAATTTCGTACCATGTATTCTTTAGTCTGTTTCTTTTTGATGCACCAACAAACTTACTACTGGATCTAGAACTTCTTATCGGGAAAACTCTGTGAATCCCATTGTTATTAAAGTTTGACATCATGGATATAATCAAAGTAAAAACGTATGTAGGTTTGAATTTATCATTAAAAAAATTTTCCATTTATTATTTACGTCTGGTCACTAACAAGTTATCTCAAAGGATTGAAACTCGTCAATATAAGCAATGTGTTTGTATTGGGTGTTCCTAGGATGGGATATACTCGATCAATGTACATGCTACTATTTTGGAAGTAGGGTTGTTGGCAACGCCCTTTATACTTATGTCGAAAAAATTAATTGAAGACCCCTAGATCTGGCCGCATATATTTTCCCAGTATATACTCCCACCTTTTGGTTATATCATGAAAAACCTCAATTATGGCTGATTTCTATATCAAATCTATTTCTACATTTTAAATTTATCACATTTTTGTGAGTACTTGATGATTTTGGCTTTTATTTTACACTCATTGTTGCTGTATCCAGGATGATATTTTATTTTTTATTGAACTTGTTTCTTTGTTTACTTGTCTTTAGATAAACTACAATTAAGCATGAAGACATAAATAGTAGAAAGGATTTTCTAGGTATGTCCATGAGTTAAGTGCCGATGGATCTTCCGTTAAAAACAAATACATGGCTAAGAGTGAAGTTCTATAATTAATAAACTGATTTACTTTAGAATCAGGTAGTTTACTATAAACTATTTTAGAGCCGTCAGGAGAAACTGATTGATATTTATCTACAAGATTCCATGGATTATCTGGATCATCATTCATTACAGGATGATTCATATCATATATCCCATTTGGAGCCAAAATAATATAAGTATCCTCTATAGAGTCATATGGAATTGTAGTCTACCGTAAGTAACATAGATCCAGGGCCATAAAGTTATTACAGGAAATTTCATAATTCGTTGACCACTCCTAAAAATTTATTTTTAATGTTTGAATTCAGACATTTCATACATTGATACAACTGATTATAATATAAACTATAAAAAAATTTTAATACCATTTATTGTGAAACCATTTATATTTAAATTTCATTTTTTTATTTTACATGATTTCAACATTTTTCATAAAAATTATTAGCCAGAAATTCTCATCGAAAGATAGCTAAGTATTTATGACATAAGTAAAGAATTTATATATAATAAAATTAATTTTAAAGATTCAGATGAAATGAAATTATACAAAAATTTTAATGTATGAATATCTGAATTCAGATATTGAAAATTAAATTTTTAGAGGGTGGTTAGCGAATTATAAAATTTGCTGTAAGCCTTATATTCTCTTTATCAATCTTAGAGCGAAACTTTACATTTTATGTAATGCATCGAACAAATGGAGGTTTAGTTGTTGTTGATGTTCTAACAGAATTTAATATTCCAAGTACTAAGGATTGACGCATGACGTATGTAATTACGTGACATTCTCGTCCAATCATCGGTCCTAATATACCACTTAATAAAAGAGTCATTGGGCAGGGCCTATCGGCTGATATTTAACCAATAGCTATCTAGCAGTGCAGAAGATCGTTTCCTTAACTAAAATTTAGCAATTAATAAATTCACTTTTTAAAAAAATTAAAATTTTCAATTTTGCGCATAAACACATGATGTACCTTGTTAAAGAATTAACTCCTAAACAAAGGGAGGCATTATATCAGGCAAAGAATTGGGTCACAAAAATGCAGAGATTGCAAAAGTTGTAGGATGTCATCAAACAACAGTTTTAAGATATCTTGCAGCTTATGATCAGAAGAATCTTTCAAAAAATGATCAAGTTGATTATGCTTAATCAATAGTCAAGAAAGGCAAAAAACGTGTTTTCTTATATTCCTTGAAAAAAACTTTAATTTTAGCAACAAAAGGCTTGCATAAGCAATAAAAAGAAAAAATTAGATATTGAAAATTGGAAAAAAATAGTCTTGATAGATGAGTCCACTTTTTCCAATTTTAAAAAAAATCTGAATAGAAACAAATGTGACAAGAACAAGAATTTTATGAAAATTGTATTGCATTGATAGTAAAACATTCTTCTTAAAGGATATTTTGAATATGTTTTTCTTTTAAAATATTATAACTCATTATACTACTTAAAGGTGTAGAAGTTTATATATGCAGTTCTAACATTCAAGAAATTTTTCCAACAAAAACAAAAAAAATATTTTTCAAGATAGATAATATGTCAGTTCAAATTTTAAGAGTTTTTGCTTTCTCTATACTTTTAAAATCCTGATCTTTATCCAATTAATTATGTGATTTATAATAGAAATAGAAATTTGAAAATGCAATTCTCAGTCTTCAAATATTTTTAAGCTTAAAAATAATAAATAAAGTGTAAAATGCAATTTAGTAAAAAAGTACCAAAACATAGAATAATCAATATCAAATAAAATTCAGATAGTGATCATTGTTAAAGAAAATCATATTAAATATTAAATACTTTAGTTTAAAAAAAATAAAAAAAACTGCTATTTCCTATAAAAAATAAAAAATAAATTAAAAAAATAAAAGTATGTAATACTTTTATCTACCTAGTAAGTGAATCTCCTATTTATGTTTTATCCTAAAAACTTATGATACTTTAAAATTATATATATTATTTTTTATCTGCTATATAATAAACAAGATTATGAAAATATTACATAGAATATCATATGGGTAGTATTCTATTAAAATTGAGGTACGGATCATATGATTTACTATGTCTCGTAACCCACTTTTAATAGATCAGCTCCCATATAGATTATCCAGAAATTCCATTTAATATACAATTACTTCCAAAAGTAATGCAATACCTAATATTTTAATTTTAAAAGCTTATAACTCATTATCTACCTATGCTAAAAATATGATTTATATTTATTTTAATCCTCAAATCTTAGAGAATAACTTGAAGTGTGATTATTAATACCAGTTTTACGTAATTATATGACCAACATAAACATTTTTACTTAATAAATTTAAGTATTAGACAATTTTTTTCAGTAAGCAATCAACTAAAAAATTAATGCTGTATTCTGATTTTCTTTAATGTAACGATTCTAATAAGCTAAAATTCATCAAAATCATATCAGTTGTTTAAACGCTATTATCCAACTAATGATTAAGCAGACTGAAACATCTAATCAATTGAGTAGCAGCAAAATTTAGCTCAATCTTTATGAAGTTTTAGAAGAGACTTTAGTTGATTCAGGCTATTGTTGACTTCAGTATTCTTTTACAATTAAGTTTCAGAATTGACAAATATGATGACTTTCAATTCATCATATAAGACAAGTAATTTCCTTTAATATAGGAGATTTTCAGTTGAAATTACTAAGTTTATTTATAACTGAGTTAATTGCACAAAATGAGTTGATAACATTTAAGTAATTTAAAGATTACTTAAACCTAAATGACATAAAGTACAGTTAATAACGTTAAGTAATTTATAATTATTTAACCAAGGTTGACACAAAGCAAGTTGATAATATTAAGTAATCCAATATTACTTAACCAATGTTGATATAAAGCAGGTTTGACACAAACAATTTTATTTGTTACGAGATAATTTAGTAAAGAGTTTTTATTATCTTATAAAATTAACTTTTTAAATTTCTATCGATACATGATGAAAAACTCAATCCATTTATAATGAAATTTCTACACTAAATTGCTATCTATTACATAAAACTATGTAATTCATTTTTCTATATAATTCTGTTGTAATAATTGAGTAATGACTACCTAATCGCTATACAATAGTCTTTTAACTATGATATATATATATTTGAAGAGATATAGAGAATATAATTGTATTATTGTTAAATTATTACTACATCTTTATACTTAGCTTTGACTAATTTCTCCTTGAAGTTCCTATTTGGAGTTTCTAGTTTAAAAGGTTATGCATGTTGTTATAGGCTAATGATTTATTACTTATTTCTTTATTAACTGATCTGGTTAATTTCACAGATCACTTTTGCAGATCATTGTGTCATTGATTTTGTAAATCAATCCACATAATGATTATTTTGTAGATCACTTTACTGTATCATATTTGTCATTCTTAAAGATCATTTGGATTACAACATAATAATATAATTTTATTAAATTTAAATTTAAGGAATCAAATAATACAAAATAGAAAAACTAAAATATTATCTATATGATTCAATATAAACAAAATTATTGTCTAAAGACATTTTATAAACTTATAAAAGATTAGGTTTCTCCAAATCAGCTGGTTGTCTTGTCAAGTTCAAAGACAAATGTATAAACATAAATCTTATCATGACTATCTATTAAAAAGAAAAAATTTTGAAAAATAAAGAAAAAAATTAAAAACAACTAGCTATTACTGATCCAAGAAGAGTTTATAGATAGTCTGATTAAATTAATCTAATTAGTAAAAATAGGTTGGTTAGAAAAGAAGAAGAATTAATGTATCGATTAAATGTAAATAGAGCTCCGAACAGGTCAGGTTAGGTCGGGTAATTGACTTGATACAATCTAATAAGGTCAGGTTGGGTCAGACATAAAATTGACCTGAATTAAATATACATTTGACCTGACCTGACTTGTCTAAAAAGGAAACTAAACAATTATTAATTTTGTTTAATATATTTTTAAAAAAATATAAAAAAATATTGATACATTTTTA
>CAMKVN010000959.1:0-22058 GCA_946474995.1 Funneliformis geosporum
GTTTGAATCTATTTAGGAAAAATCCATCCTATTTATAATAATTTTAAGTATAATAAATTATGTGTTTTATATAGTGTTTCAGACAAAACAATAGGCAAAACAATTTTCTCAAAGCTGAAACTTTTCACTTCAGTTTCGTCTTATATATCCAAAACTATCTGAAAACTTGATTTGAAATTACTTTTGGTAAAATAAGTTTCATCTGAAACATTAGTATTGTAATTTTTTTAACAATGTTGCATTTCCAGTAACTATTGTAATTTCATGATGATTACTTATTTAGTAATGATAATTAATCATTTTACAATAACATATATATTTTTCATATTTTTTGATAATTAATTGATTATAAAACAAATGGTAACTAATATTTATTAAAATTTGAAAAAAATACAAAAAAAAAAAATGTAAAAAAATTAAAATAAAATTTATAAAAAAATAAAAAATAAATTATGTTTTTACTCTTTTTTTTCCCTTTCAATTGCCCTTGCTATTTTTCAGTTAATGAAATTGCAGCTATATATGGTACTTCACTACCACTTAAATCCAATTTAGCCGTTTCATAAATGGTTTAGATTAACCAATACCAAATTAAATTTGAATTCATCTCAATTACTACTTCAAATTCAGGATAGAAAAAGTAACCTTCTTTTACATCACCAATTTCATATACATATCCTAATGCCAAATCTGTCCTATTATTATCAGAATGACCAATAGCTTCATAATTTTCAGCACAAAACAATGTGTCTATAATTTGTTTTTCATTCAAATTAACAGAGTTTTAAAATTTCTCATAGGAATTTGTTATCCAGGATATGTTCGTTTTAACATTGTCATAAAGCCACTTCACAACCGTATCTTAATCTTTGTCTAATATCTGTTGTTCATCAGAACTAGGTTTTTTCCCAGCAACCTTTTTGTAAGCATACGAATCTGAAAAAGAACCCAAAGGATCTTTTCGAAAACTATGACTAACTAACTTCCCAGAACTTCCATATTCTTTTTCACAAACAATATCATAGTGGTTATCCACTGTTGACTTGATCTTATTTCTTAAAAAATTTGAAACCTTTTTTAAGGTTATATCTCTTACTATCTTACCTACAATCCTATCATTACATAAAAAAATAGCAGACTGATTTTTTTTAATTATTTTAAGGTATTGAGACAATTTAGAAAAAGATACAAATTCTTTTTTATACTTTGGAATTAGATGTAAACTACAACTATATTAATTAACAATGTTGAGCTCCTTTTAATCTTATATTAAAGGTCAGTCATTGAAACCTTAAATCAATTATACCAATTATCCAACAATTCGAATTTATCTTCTTGGTAATATATTTGTAGAAGTTACAGAGATAGGATCATTCTTTAAGATGATTATTTTAAAAAAAAATTTATTAGATTTGTATTATGTAATAAAAGATATTATTAGAAGAAAAGTTAAAACAAAGATCTTAAAGCTTCATTTTTTTACAAATCAAAAAGGATGATCAAGCATATAACTCAATCTTAAAGCTTTTATCAATGTTTAATTCAGATAGGAGATCATTGAGAAGAAAAAATAGTTTTAAAAAAATGTTCTTAAAGCTATCATTTTTTTACGAATCAAAAAGAATAATCAAGCATTCAGCTCAATCTTAAAGCTTTTATCAATGTTAAATTCAGATAGGAGACCATCTTTCTAAAACTATTATTCTTTTTTTTAAACATAAAGGATAGCACAAATCATAGATATATTTGAAATTTAATTTAATTAAATTACTAACATTCTGGCTTGTTAACCAATCTTTGAAATCTTCATTATATTTGAAGATAATCCTACGATTCAAGGATTTTATAGCTAACAACTTAATGATGATTTTATTGAAAATTGTTTTTAATAAAACCATTGCGGGAAGAGTGATTAGAGAAAGATGAGATGAGAGAGAGAGGAAATGAAAGATGAAAGGAAGAGGGAGGAAAAGAGAAAAAAGAAAAGAGAAAAAAGAGAGAGACAAAGTACAAGACCACCAAATTTAAGTCTTCATTACAAATTCTAAACAACAAAAATATAAAACAGTTAAAAAAAATAAAAAAAATATATTTCTTTTTTATTTATTTTTTTTTTTTTGTATAACCCCCTATTATCTGTATTTTTACTTGATAAACAAACGTCTACCATCTGTTTTTTTTTTTGCTTATAATGAAATTGGATATTTAATTAATATTTATGAATTTTTCATTTTGAGTTGTGAGAAAAGACATTTTATAATCTGCCGACCTAAAGAATCTCTTTAAGTTGGATAATAGTAAATGTCAAAAGACAAATACTTGTACAGAACGATTATAAGAGATTGTCTTTTCTTTTTAATAAAAAAATACTTTAATGAGCTTGAAAGTTTAAGGATGCGTATGAATAGTTGTTTATACTTAATAAAATATAAGTTTCTTTTTAAAGTATAAGGATTTAAAATTTAATTAGAAATAATGAGCTTGAAAGTTGAAAAAACTTTATTTGAAAGTTGTATAATACATAAAAAAATTATAAGCCCATTATTTTATTGTATTTTACTAGCTGTTATTGTTCAAGTATTTTTATTAATTTAAAGCAAATTCATATTTACATCTATCAAAATAATTTTTTCTGTTCAAATTCATAACCGTAGCTCTAAAGTTGTATATTACGTAAAAATATATAAATAAATTTTATATATATATTTTACTAGTTGTTATTGTTCGAGTATTTATGAAAAGGGTTCATATTTACATCTTTTTTCAAGGTTTTGAAAGAAAGATGCTTGTTAAAAAACATTTATAGCTCTTATATATTACGCAAAGTATTACAGCACAGCCTCAAAGTAATAAGAATTCCAACAAATGGGGCGAAGAACAAACATTACAGCCTCCATAAAGTACAATTATCGCTGCGCCACCTGCAAAACGTTATAAATAAGTTATTTTTAGAACGAGGAGATTTAACCTGTATAAATATTTTTCTTTTACACAAAAGTAATAATAAAATTGGAATTGTCATTAAATTTTAAAATAAATAAATTAATAAATAAAAAAGGGGATTGCGTTAGCCAATTTAGTAAAAAGTCAGGTTGTCTTTGTATTTTTGAATTTAGACTATTTATTGTATTTCGAAAAAATAAATGACTGTTTTTAAAATAAGGGTAATTGCTAAAAAATTAAAGTAAAATTTTAGATATTTATTGCCAAACATTTCTTTTTTAACAGGATTGAAAAAATGCTTAAGATCTGCAAAATCGTACCGTACTGATCAGCCGAACCGTTTTCCATTTGTAATATTTAACCATAATTATATTTAATCATTTCATTTTAAAAATAAAACGGATTAAAATGTCTAACTAGTTACTCTTGAAATATTATTTTTTTTTCTTTTCAAGGTTTTTGAATTCCTGTTAATTCGACAAGTCATAAACTTTAGCACGTTCACATGCACCTTAATAAACTTGAAAGCATTCCCGTTTGATCATAAGAATGTGGAGAATTCTTGGCAGTTAAATAACAGATCACCGAAAGTTTCAAGACCAAGATAATAAATATATATAGTGATAATAGTGATAAAATTTTAAAAAGGCCGGAAACAAATGAAAAGTTTGATTTGCTACTTGAATTGTAGTCTATAGACTATATTAAAAAAGTAAGCTTAAATCTTAATTCGATAGAGCGGGTATTTACTTTAGAACAATTCCATTCAGATGATGAGTAATGCTCCTGGTATGACAAGATCGTTGGAATCACCACATATCACGGTGCATCCGATATCCTTCCTTAGTTTAATATAGTAATATTACTTTTGCATTACATTGAGGTCTATTGTTTCAAAATCATCCTTTGGTGAATAATCTTCTGGAACCATCGATCTCGTGAGGGTCAATGTCATAACTTAATTGAAGTTTAGAATCTTTAATTATTGTAATTCTGTCTAATATTTGAGAAGTATAAGATCTCTAAATTATTTTTTGAATTATTAATCAGTTTGCAAACTAAATGTCTTCTTTTTTTTGTGATTATATGGTATCAAACAGTTGGGTTTAAAATACCGATATTTTGTAACAAGACCATTCATCATAGGTTACCGATGCATTTAAGTTTGTTCTACATTTTTAAATAATTTGAATTTGAATATTTCGTTATAATAAGTAATGCAAGACGCAACGAATGATGATGAAATAATAAGAATTATTTATGTATGATTACATTAATCATTTATATAAAGTCGATCAATTTGAACGATAACGTCATATCTTACGATCATTCACTCATTTCTAATTGATTGTCTAGTTAATCTTTGTTTGAAAATAGCGTCTCTCTCCTATAGTTTATCACGTGCTCGTCAAAAATTTAATTGGCTAGCGATGAGGTGACCCAGTCTTTATTTATATTGGGTAAGTTCGGAAATGTTTCTTTTTATGGTTTAGATAATTTGCTTTATCGGATCGACATTACATAATATTGTCATCTTCTCGTCATGATATTCAACTCTTAACTATAATTATTTTATTTTGGTAGAATAAATCATAATCAATAATGATTTTCCTATAAACAATAAGATAATACGAATAATTAAATTCGTCTTTAAATAATGGTGACTAATAATTCGAAGAATCTAGATTTATTTAATACAGAATTCCAAAGAATGAATTTTATCTTTTATGACAAAATCCTATGACTTTCATTTATCATTTTAATAATTTCTCACAATATCAAAATCTCTATAAGTGGAATCTAAATTTATACAATCGACTTCCTTTTTGGATTATGAAGTTAGTTGGGTGGATAAAGAAAGTGATTAATTTTTTCAAAATGATCCATTCCTATTTTGGTTAATTTTCGAACTACCACATCTATCTCTAAGTCTGCTTTTTTTAGACCTTTCAGGTTGCCATTCTCAACTAGTTTTCGCATTCACGTTGATACAATTTAGGATCTTATCCTGTTGAATATCCAACACCGAGTCATTGATATTCTTTTCAATATTTTCACTTGAAGAGTTCTCTTAAAAAATTAAGCTCCTCTATCTAAACCTGAGATGACAAGGTTTATACTTCAATAATTTCTCTGGATCTCTAGATATTATAGCATCTTACACCGAATTAATTCTAAATATTTTAACTTTTCATTAAAAGATTTTCAACCTTAATTATTAACGCAAATATATAAACGCAAATATAAATGGTCGATTATCAAAAAAAAAAAAAGGGGGAGTTAATGATTTTCATGCAACTTAAAACTCCTATTATAGCAATTGAAATGCAAAATATAGTTCAATTTAAAATAAAAACTTATAGAACCAAAAGGTTAAAGAGAAATTTGCAAACAAAAAATCGTTCTATTTGTATTTCTTCATTGCCAAGATTAATTTAAAAAAGAAATCATGTCTCGTAACACGATTTTAATAAAAAACGACCCATTTGTTTCATCAAATATCATAAATATTATTTGGGCGATATAATGATACTTCACAATCTCGACTCCTTCTGCAACAGGTTTCTAACGAAATTATGCATCGATAACTTTCTTCCAATAATTCATCATTCCAAAGATTTTCTCATCGTTAATAACACCTTCCTAGATACATATCAGTCTAAATAAAACATATTCCATGAATAATCTCGAATTTTTCGCCATTAAAAGGAAGCTCATTACTTGTTTGAGAATATAGTTGCTGCCAAAGTATCCAATCCCGAACTTTATCACATATACAGTATAATATGGGCAACAAGCAATTGCTGGCCGATAGGTGGTTACATAGCTATGTGTAATGTAGCAAAATACTTACATTTGATATAAGGAAGCCAGGCAAAACACTGAGGTTTTGATAGCTGATAGGTGGCAAAAATGAAATTTAAATCGTCTAGCCAAAATTTTTTTAAAGGCAAAATACGCGAAAGTTTCGATGGTTGGCAAAATTTCGGCGGGTGGCATAGTTTCGACAGCATACCTTTCGATTGGTAGAAAACCCACCAAAATCTTTAAAAGTAATTTCAATTACCTTCAATATAGAATACATTATAATACAACATTTTGGAAGTCTGGAAAGTTTTCTTGTCCGAAATTTAAATTCTTCTTATGGATATATTTGATAATAGAAATATTTTAATGACCAAGCTTTTGAAATATGAAGTTACTTTTAAACATGTTAATAAAAAAGTAAGTATTGCTAGGAAATGGAAACCCGTAAACAGAAACTGGTTTAAGTAATGAGGAAGTAATTTGACAGCCACTAGCATTCAACCATATAGTCGATGATAGCTGGGTGCCCTATATTATCCTAATGAATGAAATTCTAACCAATTGATCTCAGTTCTTAAAAAATGATGTTTGATGAGAAATATGAAATTTTACCCCATATTGTTTATAGACTTTCTCGACTTTCTCAAAGTAATTCGCAATAAAAATTAAAATTTTAGCAAATAGATAATCAATTCTTCATAACTGGCTGAATTTGATTTTACAGACCTGTATGAGCGCTTACAAATATTTAACGAAATACTTATAACTTAGATCTTTGAAATATATTAGAGATAAGATACTTATTATATTTAATTTCGTTCGAACATATCGAATTCTTGGTTTATTATCACATGACAAAGTGAAGATCAGGTTAAAATGTGGCACATGAAATTTTCCATATGTGACACACTGGAACTATTGGCGTGTAACAAAAATAAATGTTAACTTGTAATACGATAGAATGATTGATATTTATTGTAAATAAAATTTCCACACGGAAATAAAGAGTCGGATCCAAATTCCGAGATAGCGATAAAATTTTTTTATTCATCAAAAAAAAATCTGGTTGGCTTTTCCGATTATAAATGCAACGAGCTTACTCGTCATTTATTATTTCATGCGCCTAATGTGAAAATGATCAAACGTTTCACTGTTTTTTTTCTGTCAGATAAAATTTTTCTTATCACTAAAAGATTATACATATATGACTTCAGTTAACACGCATTTAGTAATTAATGGTTACCTCTTTGTTTATGTTTTGCTGTTACGAAAATGAAAGTTAAAATTAGGTAGATCGACCTTTCAAATTTGACTTAAATTAACTTAGTGTTTTATGCATGTTATGCATGGAAAAGCCCTGCAGAAGCAGGCGCATATATTAATTTTTCATACTTCAATAGAACGTGTTCAAATAACTAACTTTGATTGGGATATGCTTAATAAATTTTTCACATCTTTTTTTTATTCCCCCAAAAATAAAAATATATTACCTAAAAAAAAAAATTTCTTTTGCAAAAAAAAAAAAAAAAATTTTTCTTCCACAAAATTAAAATTCACCACAAGAAAAAAAGAAAATACAATAATTATTATCCTCTATCAACTCGTTAAAATCCCTCCTATATGACGGATAAACTTTATCCCGAAGAAGAATGGCAACAAAAATTACCTTCTTATAATATTATTAATTTAATGGAGGAGAATGAGCTTAACTCATTCTCAAGAATTTGTAGCCGTAAATGTTACAACAATAGGGGAGGATATTTTTCGGGGAATACTCTCCTGAAGAATGGTTCCTAACTTCAGGAAGGTCCTGAAGCAAATATCCAACGTGCTCCGGGCTTCAGGAATTAGGCCTCCAATTCCTGAAGCAAATATCCAAAGTTCTCCGGTCTTCAGGAGGAACGCCTCCTGAAGCAAATATCTAACGCTTATCCGTAATTTTTTGGTCGACCGCCCGGGCAGTACACGGGTTACTTTAGGAGCAGGCATCCTGAAATAAATAACCATTATCGCCGTGGTGGTTCCCAAAGCAAATATCCATTGCTTCATTATTTAGTTTATTATTATAGTTTTTATTATATAGTCTATTGTTATTTCATTTTCAATAAATGTATTGCATAATTAAAATAATTGTAAAAAAATAATAAAATGGTCTAAAAATTTTAACTTTTCGATTGAACAATTCCGCATAAACAAAAACTAAAAAAAAAAATGTTAAAAATACAGGCGTTCTTGTGAGTCACGTGACTGGTCTTGATTATTTTGTCTTTTTTTTTTGGCTCGTCACTGATTGCCAGTATTACTCTGGCCAATCAAAATGATTTTATGATTTGAAACATAAATTCATTCTGATTGGTTAAAACATAATTTTAATTTCATTGGCGATTTGTGATTTGTAAAATTTTTTCGCGCAGAATTTACGAACGAGTTCGCTAATAAATAAAATAACCCGTTTCTTGTCATCTTTCGAAATTCTAGTTTTAACATCTTTTTTTTTTGTTAAAAAATCCGTTTATCAGTTTCTTTGTTAAATTATTTGTAAAAAAATTTCCATTCCTTATAAAAAAAAAACTGTTTTCGTATAGGTAAATGAATAAGTTCTTTGCATAAAAATACTTGTTAGAATTAATGATAAATTAATGAATCATTCTTTTTTTAGTGACAGCTAATTTTTTTTTCCAAATTTTATAAGGTATGTATTAATTTAAATATAAATACAATATTGTTAAGTTTTTGCATTTAATCTAATAAATAAACATAAACCGATTAAGATATTCACAACTACAGGCTAATATTGTTGATATTGGATCAAAAAAGATATTAGAGGCATGTAAGGGTAATGGAATCCTATCAAAAAATACTTTTGAGTGGTATTATCCGCCAAATACTTCACATCGATCACTTATTCCTAATCCAGAAGATGATTACATTTTACCAATTTTTTTTTGGCGACCTGAAAAATTCTATAATTGCTATGTTCCTACAATACCTTGTGCAACTGATTCTTGTTCTGGAACTCCTAAATCAAAAGGTTGGGCTGATGAAGGAGCACGATTAATTTATGGGCTAAATCAAAATGTTTTACTTCGTAGTTGGAGTTATAGTTGTGAAAAATGTAAAATAAGTTTTTACGCACATGATGAAAGAATTTTACAAAAACTACCAGATCATGTTCGCTTAGGTAATTATATATTATATATTATTTATTTTTGAATATAATAATTTACTAAATTTCTATTCTTTAATGTTAGCTTTTCCATTTTATATGTTGTCAAAATCAGGATTTACATTAGAATTAGTTAATGAAATGATGTCAGTTATTCCAGATATTGGGAAATTTGCACAAAAAATACAAGAAAATCATATGAAACGATATTTAAGATTACAACAACGTTATTATGAACATTGTTATCAATATCAAAATAAAAATTCATTATCAACAATTGATAATTACTTTTCTTCAAATATACAAAATGATCTACAAAAATTTTCTGAGTTTGAAGATTCTGAAAAATATCAAGGAAGTTGTCCTTCATCAACTTTAATTCGAGAGTGCTTTTTAGAATATTTTGAAAATAATATGGAAGAATTTTGTGACAAATGGATGCGTTCACTTTCTGTTTAAGTTTTATCTTCTGACCATATATTTAAAATTGTTTCATTTGTTTGAAGTTTAAAAAATCAACCATTTGGGGCATTTTGGGCAGTTTTAAATGAATTTCATGAAGTAATCACAATGTTATTTGTTAAGGATGAATCAAACAATTGTATTAAACCTCTTCTTGATGGTTTGAAAAAGCGATATGATGAATTAAAAAAGAGAATCCTTGGGCTTGGTATTCTGATTAATGCTGTACAGATAGAAATTAATTAATTCTGTATTTCAAAATACAGTGGTAAAAAAAGATTTATTTTATTTTCTTGATTTATATTCTTTATATTAATTGAAAACAAATTAAGAATTTTTCATTTGAATCTCAAATATTTTCTGACAAAATCTTTCAAATTTTAGTTTTTCAAATGTTCTATCAAATGAAAATTTTGGCTTTTTACCAGAAGATAAAGAAAAATATTGGAAAAATAGTAATTCAAAAGATATTTCTTCAGATATAATAATTTCTAATGTAAATGAAGAAGATGATGATAATGAAAATACAGTAGAATTTATATCTTCTATTTTAGATGATCAACTTAATTTAAATGATAAATTAACAAGTAAGTATATTATTATTAAATATTAATATAAATTTTTTATTTTAAAAAAACAAAAAAATAATTTTTTTAATTTTTTAATTATTAAATTTAGCTTCTTATCAAACATCCTCAAGTTTTTTATTAAACAAAACAAAAACTTATCCATGTACAAAAGAATTTAATAATATTGAACATATAATGTTCAAAGATTTTTATAAAAAAAATCTTTTAAATATTAATCAAATTGATAGGGTTAATCTTTATAATTATTGGGAAAAAATAGCTGATAAAAATGCTGAAGCTAATTTAACTAATAAAATTCGACCAAAATTATTAGAACATCTTATTTACGAAAAAAAATTGAAAATAATGGTAAATAAGTTTTTTATTATGAATATATTATTATTTCAATTATTTTATTCAATAATATTTATTGGTACATTATCATCAATGTCATGTACTGTATATATTTAATTAATTAAATAATTAAATTTTCTAATTTATAAATGATTAATTAATATTAAATTATTTATTAATAGTTTCTATACTCTCTGATAATAATTTGGTAATATTATCATCAACGCTAAGTATAGGTATTTTATGGTTATACTAAGATTTCCCGAAAGCTAATTTCCCGAATATACCTTTCCTGAAGTCATATTTCCAGAACGCTAATTTCCCGAATGGGATATTTTACTGAAATATCCAATTACCCGAATGCCAATTTCCTGAAACCCAATTTTCCGAATTACATGAAACATCCATTTTCCAGAACATCTAATTTTCGAATTCTGATATCCCGAATATCACAGTATACCGAATCCCAATATCCCGAATGTCCATATTCTAGAATCCCTATATCCCGAATGGTCTTGAACGTTGCCTTAGTATGTAATCATCCATGTCCAAAATTTTTATTGTAATCTATTACCAAAGAGAGCTATAACTTAATTATCTTATATAATTTGCTCTATTGCTATAATATCGGAAAATTATCCATTCGGGTTATAGGGATTCAGGAAATTGTCCATTCGGGATATTTGGATTTGGAATATTGGAGTTCAAGATGTCAGAATTCGGGATTCGGGAAATTAGAATTCAGGAAAATGTCTACTCAGAAAATTGGGTTTCGGGTTGTTGGCATTCGAGAATTAAGATGTTTCGGTAAAATGTCCAGTTCGAAAAATTAGCGTTCGGGAAATTTGACTTCAGGAAAAGGTATATTTGGGAAATTAGCATTCGGAAACTTGTCTGATATGGGTATTTTTATATTTTATTTAATAATTTTATTAAATTAGTAATATATAAATTATTTTAATAGCTCCTATGCCATCTGATAATAATTTAAAAAAAGAGGTATCTTCTTTTACTCAAAATAAACTAAAATATAAGGATCCAGTTTGTCGAAGATGTGGAAAAAATCAGTCTAAAGATAAAAATAAACATCCATCAAAAAGATATTGTTCAGATAATATTTTAAGTACAAAAATTTCAATTTTATATCAAATACTTGTATTTAAACTCCATGTAGTGTGTATTGTGAAAAACAAATAACTATTAATAATTTAAATTTATAATAATAATAATATTTTACTATTATACTGACATTAAAAAAATTCTTAATTTTATTATTTTTTAAAGAATATTATTTAATAAATTCCAAATTAATTGTACATTTTGATTATTATAATTCCAAATGTATAAATTACAAATATATTATATTAATATTTATATATTTGAATTATTATAATTCTAATTATTTTAAATTCAACATTTATTATTAAATTATAATCAAATTAACTAAAAAGTTTATTTAATATAATATAACTCTTTTTCTTCTCTTTTACCTTTAAAATAACTTTTAAATCATATGATTATTCAATTTAGCCAATTAGTTTATTTAGTGAATGTATTACCTGTAAGGTTATGTAAAATAAGATAAAATATTATAATATACCTATTTTGGATTAACTCCTTAATCTGATTATACTGAAATAGTATATTTAGTAACATATGCATTGCAAAAAATAAATATACGCGATTTCTAATTTTTAATAATATAATGCTTCGCGACTTCTAATTTTTAAGAATATAACGCGTCTTTTTTTTTATAAAAAGACTAAAAAATAGGTTAGATATGTATATTTTTTTTGTCAAATACCTAATTCTTTACTTATCCATACATTATGTCTACTTCTACTATAAACTATTCTACTTCAACTGAAAACTGGAATACTGAAACTCTTATTACTTTTTTACGTGAACAGAACTTAAATCTTGGCGAAGATGACTTTGAAATTCTTCGAATACAAAAGATTGATGGTCAAATATTTTCAGAAATGACAGAAAAAAAATTTATAAAGGATGGCATGAAACGAGGACCTGCTACAAAGCTTGACAAGCAAGCTAAAACGTTTAAAAAACAAATGAAAGTTCCTAACAAAGGCAAAATTGAATACTTTTGGCTCTTTTCATATAATACATGGTCGATTCAACATTTTATTTCCTGGTCCACTAGTATGTTTGGATCTATTCAAAAGAACGAAACACATACAGTATTTTATAATACTTTATATATTTTTCGTGATGACCCAAACACCTCATAAGAAGTCCTTCAAGCTGTTAAAAATCTTTTACATGTAAAAAAGGTAAGTATATTTTTTTATAAACCAAACACCCACCTATTTTTCAGATATGATGTATTAAATAAGCATAAAGCTTTCGCTTCGGGATATGTAAGCCTTCGGTTATTGCAGTGCTTTTAATACAATCATCCTGTTAAATGTAGTGAGATTTTTTAGCGATATTTTTTGATAAAGGTCTACTGATTCTGAAGGAAGTATTGGTTATGTACCTTCCTTTGGATAAAAATATACTAAGTATTTTCCGATGTTCCGGATATATTGGCTAAAAAATAGTTTTTAAAATAATATCTTATTAATTGTTGAGACTTAACATTTTTCATTTTATTACCCCGATGATGATATTATATAGGCATGCCATGCAAAAAAAGTTCGCAAACCTTTAGATGAAATTTCTAATCAACAAGAAGAGGAGTTCACTTCAGTGAACTCAGATCCGTTAGTTCCTCCTACTCCTATTAATACTAAAAAACGAAATTTTTGCGAAATTTTAGATATTTCTGTAGATATTCCATTACAAAATAATGGATCTATAAACATTTTGGAAGTTTTAAAGATTACAGTTCGTGATTTTGACCAAGGTACAATAGCATTAGGTTCTTCCCGCTCATATAAAAGTTCAAATCACTTGTATGTAAATTTTGAAAACTACATTAAAGTTTCTAGAGAAAGTACATATGATGCTGAAATGTATCGAGTTTTAATGAATTGGTCAAGAAAAAATTATAATTACGAAATTACTGGACAGTGGCATCTTGAGCGGGTTTGTGATAATGGTAATTATCATCACTTATATTGTGATCTAACAATAAAGAAACCCGATAATTCTCATCCTGTAGTTCTTTTAGAACTTTTGGCAACAGCATCATTATCAAAATTAGATAATCATTTCGAACATATCATCACATATGCTGAACAACTTCTGCCTCAAGAAATTTGGATTGTACATTTCTCTCGTGAAGATTTTGTTACAATTAATCCATACTGGCCATGCGAAAAACTTCAAAAAAGGGGATTAAATGTTATTCACTTTTGGCATGATGAGGAGTTTAAAAATGTGAGGATGAGTGCAAGATGTCAAGATACCACTGGCGAGTTTTATGAAATTATAGATGAACAAATTCTTCCATAATTTATATATAAAATCAAATCTATGAAATTTAAAATTTTTTTTTATTATAAATTTAAATAAATCATACGACCATATTACTGTGCCACAAATTCTGGCATAAATTTTTGGAAAAACTAATTCTGGCAATCAGTTAGGAGCCTTTATTATTTTTTAACAATGGTCTTAGGAATCAATTTTTCACAAGATTTATGACAAAAACATAAAATACATAATATTATACTATTAAAACTGGCTAGTATTTTTTTTTGTTTCCGTACCCACCGGTGTAGGGATGCTAATGGTTACGGTCATGACCGGTCATAACCGTGACCTATATCGGTCGGTCAAAGAATTTGACCGATTTTGACCGACGAAAAAAGCTAATTCTAAAAAAGTTTATCCTTCACATTATATGGAATAACAAGAATTTAAATTATTGACATATTTCGTGATTTCTGAATAACTGAACTTTTTGGTTCATTTGGTAGCAAAATAAGAGCGTCGAACCAGGCCACAAGATCTAAACAAAAATTTAATTGCCAAAGTCCTTCTTCATCTGATACCAACTCAATCTGTACTTTTCTTGAAGGCATGGTATCTTTTAATAAAGTCTAAATATCTTTCTCTCATAAAATAAATCAAGACTGTGATAAAAAAAATACAAAGGTGTGTCTATCGATCATGATCATATGGGAGCGTTTCCAGTAAAATCACATTACGGATCATGATTTACTATGCCTCATGACTTGATTTTACTGGAAACGTTCCCATATGATATAAGACTTTGACTGGAAAATTATAATAAAATTGATGTATTTGAGGTCATTCGACAAATAAATTTATCTTCCTAAAAATAATGGAAGGATTAAAAATTTTGGTGGATTGTTATTATTTAACTTTCACTCAGAGGTAAACTTCTTTAACGATTAATCAGTAATAAAAAAAGTAAAATTTAGAACAGTAAATGGCACGTTATATTTAAAGTCTTTTCTTTGATAATAATGTATTTATAAATCTTTTATTTACCCATTAATAGGTTCTATTTTGTGATGCAATAAATAACTTCCTTTCGGATTTTCCATATGTCTCCATTTGTTGCCTATATTGGTATGAATTAAAAAACGAAATTATTTGATAACTGTCTCTACTTTATTCTGTTACATTAATATCATAATAAAACTCACAAAAGAATAAAAACATATAATATCGGAAATTTATCAATTGCGTTTCATATGTGATTTATCATTTAATATTGAATTTTCGAACTTTTAATTTATAATTCAGGCAATTCACAACAAACAATAATGCCAACTCGAGCCAGGTTCATTTAAACTCGTCTATATTTAGGCACATGTTTGATAAACCGGAATGAGTTTAACTTAAGAAAACGAAAAATGAAATCGAGAAAATCAATGAATATGGGAGTAAATATGTATTAACTCAAATTTCATTTTTCACCAATTTCAACATGGATTTAGTAAAATACAGAAAAAATCAATACTGCTTTTGTTAATTTCTTTTTACTAGTAAGAGTGCAAATGGACCTGAAAAAGGTAATTATTATTGTTAAATAATTAGGGATCGTAACACAAGCTCGGTCGCATGTTCTTCAATTTCGTATTAGATAGTTCGAATCATATAATATAATTGATTTAAAATCATTCAATACCATAATCAGTTAAATATGCGTTTTTGATTTACTAACATGTTAGTAGATAAATGATCATCAAAATAAAAGTTCACATTACATTACTTGCTCTACAAAAAGAAAAAAGAGAATAAATACAATCCATAAAATCATATTATTGTTTTGAAAAAGAGTTCGAAAAAATATACTTTGGTAGGGAAAATTTCAGATACTTTTCGTTGTTTTTTCGCGTCCCCCCTCCCCTGGCTTTAAAAAGACAAGATGAACCTAGGCTTTATCATTCGGAGCATATTTATTCATTAAATAAGCCGTAAATAATATTTCATTTCGTCATATTAAATAATTATAACACTTTACGTGGCACAATAAATCTAACCTTATCATTTATTTTAATCATTGTAAAACATTAAACACAAAATATTAGGAGAACTAATTATTATTCCTTATAATTATAATAATTAATAGTAATAATTATTCATGTGCTTAAGTAAACTTTTTGTTTTATTAAAATTTGTTTTGTCCATGACTTGTGTCATACAATGTTAATAATGGGCAAAAAAGAATTTCCCCGATTTTAATATCAATGTCAGTATCTATTAAAAGTTTTCAAAACATATAAATTAATAGTAATTTTAGTCTTTCGACCTGAGGAATACCTTTACTCTTTCTCATACGCAATGAAAAAAAAAAATAATAAGTTTCTCTTATGACTAATGACTAATTCCCGAATGCCAATATCATTTAATTTTACATTCTTCGCAAACGGCGAAAACTGATATTAGAACCTCTACAAGAATATGTTTTTACTGCACTCATTATCATGACCTTTTTGAATTTTAATCCAACAGTCGACAACGAAGAATTTGTGATGATATCACTGAGCGAAGTATTGAGTGCCAAGAAAATTTTGTACGAATTAAGATCAAAACAGATTATCTTTAATGGTTTCTTCAAGCCGACTTCAATAACCTACTTTAGTTAAATCTAAGATTTAACAACAATTACAGCACACACAACGATCATTCTTTATTCAAATGCGAGGCATGACAAGACATATTAAAATAGTTTGTCAAAAATAAATAACCGAAATATATTCGAACATTAACCTTTGTCCTGAATTGTTCGTTATTTTACATGATTTCATTACCCGCTTTCAATTAAAAAGTCACGTTATGAAATGGTGATGATACAGTATATTTATACGAATGGGTACTTGTGGCAAAATGAATGAAAACAACTAGTCATTATTTATTAACTCGTTGAGAAATTAAACTGAACAGTCGGATCATAATATTAATGTTATTTCATATTCCACTAAACTTTAATTCATTCCGATTATTTTATGAATAATTTATATTATTATTGATTTAGTTGCAAAAAAAAATATCAAAAATTCAAATCCTATGTTTTCTTGCTTATTTATGTCAATAATTAAATCAATAAATAACAAATCATAAATTATAATAGGTTTAGATATAAATGATTATTAATCTTCCATAAAATAAAAAATTTAGTTATATAATAAAGTTCCCAATATGGCCTTTAGATTTTAATTGTTAAGATTTGCCTGTCACGACATACATATAACTTAGAAGTTATTCTTTATAACGACGTGCAAGCTTTTGTTTTTGAAATTTTTTCAAAATTGAAGAATAATACGGAATAGGATATCCAGGAAGAACAATTTCGATCCCGAAAGGAATTTGCAAAGATAAAGTGTTTAGGGTCGTTAACATGCAAAGAAATCATTCAAAGAAACTTAATCAGATGATTATGTTGAATTATTCTCTAGTTAATTTCATTCATCCATTTTAAAAAAAATCGAGCTTGATATATAATTTACATAAATTAATTGACTATTAATCCATGAACTTGTTCATTACAACAACAGATTGAACTGATACAACCCGAAAAAAATACCCCACTCCCAAAAAATGTGGTGGATGAATTAAGGTAAAATTAAGATTGATAATACGATATAAACTCTAGCTTTATCGCAACGTAATTTTATATTTTTAATTTATCAAAAGTTATTTCTCAGTCTTTTTACGTGTTTAAGTTAAATAATAACCGAAACAAAAAGCCAGAAAAGAAAATAAGGATGCTTTTATTAATTTTAAAACTTATAAATAAAATAATTATAAATTTAAAACTACCTTTTGATATTACTTCTAACACAACAAAATTCATAACGATAAGTTATATCGTCAAGAAAAATCTAATGAATATTCTACCTTTTAAGTTCATAATTATTTTTATTTCTTTTTTACTAATACAATTTTCATTAATAATGTTAAGCAACTTTCATTACATTTCTTTTATTGTTGAAAAGTATTGAGTAAATAACATTCATGAATTACAGTCAACTCCCGGTATTTGGAACCAAATAAATTGGCGTGATTCTAAAATTATATATGATGTGACTATAAAGAGGATTTGTTAATGTTAATTAATAACTTTAGGCTAAGTAAAAAGTGCTTATAAGAGGTTAGAGGGTCGAATATGTAATGGAGTAAATATTACGTATTATATTTGTGTTTTAATTATTAATTTGCGAAAAGTTATTTCAAAGTATATAAAGAGTTTAGCGTTAGTATTGCTTTTTTTTATAATTCTTGCTTATTTATATATTCTTCATAACATAACATAATTGATCGATTAAAGAAGTCTACTGTATATATATATATTTCAATTATTGTTTATATATAATAAATGTTTTTTAAAAGAAAATTATGGAAGATTTGCTATTATAATTCATGTTCAGAACATATGATTTACTATGTCTCATAACCTGATTTTAATAGCTAACGACTCACATGTATATAGTGAAATTTATTAAGAAATAAGTTCAAACTTCAAATTAGAAATGATATAAAAGTTTTTTTATAAAATCAAATCAATTTAGCTTATAGGCAGGATTCTGAGAATCTCTCAAACACAGGCATGTTTCGGCAGATTGACCATTTTTAGAGAATAAAAATCAGTTTTTTGCTTTGTAATCTTCCCAAATACCAATTTTCGGTTATTGAGCTATTCGTAAAAATGAAAATATGAGTTTCAGCAAATTGAATCATTTTTTTGGAAAAATCCATGACCTATCGGTGATCCTAAATAGGCGTATATTAATTTTACTAAAATAATAATTTACTACCAAAGAAGGAAAGTTTGATGAAAGAAAATACATTAAAAAATTTGTCTCTATATTTAAATTTATTGCATTAATTCAAAATATAACAGAAAAAATTAAGTATAATTTCAGCTACAAATTTGTTGATGATACTTAAAAGGATAAAAATTATGCAATTTAATAATTAGAATCAAATGTGCTCATATCCTAATAAGGTTAAAGGTAATCTAAAAAGTTCACTGTTTAGACAATGATTAGATAAGATTTTATTGAGTCTTTAAAGTTTTAGGTATTAACGAATCGGGTATATTTGGTAAGCTAGCTATTGTAGTATTGAAACAGTCAAGATAAGTTAAGGAGTTGGGCAAAGTTGGTTAATGGAGTATTGTAGCAATGAATTTTAGTTAAGGAGTTGGGCAAAGTTGGTAGGATTGTTATTGGATTATGAGAGCAATAAAGTTCCATTAAGGAGTCGGGTAAAGCTGGTAGTCTTGTTATTAGCGTATGAGAGCAAAAAGCTTCGTTAAGGCGTTGGGCAAATTTGGTAAGCTAGCTATTGGAGTATTGTCACAGTCAAGATAAGTTAAAGTGTTTGGTAAAGTCGGTAAGCTACTAATTTGAGTATTGGAGCAATAAAGTTCTGTTAAGAAGTCTGGTAAAGTTTGTAGGATAGTTATTAATGTATTAGAACAATTAAGTACCATTAAGGAGTTGGGTAAAGTTGGTAGGATAGTTATTGGAGTATTATAGCAAAATATTTCAGTTAAGGAGTTTGGTAAAGTCGGTAGGAATGTTATTGAAGTTATGTAGCAATGAAGTTCCATTAAGGAGTCGGGTAAATTTGGTAGAATAGTTATTAGAGTGAAAGAGCAATTAAAGAGTTAGGTAAAGTTGGTAGAATAGTAATTTCATTATTAGAGCAATCTAGTTCCGTTAAGGAGTTGGGTAACGTTGGTAGGATAGTTATTTTAGCGTTATAACACAGGAGTTTTGTTAAGGAATTGGGTAAAGTAGGAAGGATAGTTATTGGAGTAATGGAACATAAAAGTTCTGTTAAGGAGTTAGGTAAAGTTGGCAGGAAAGTTATTCGAGTATTATTACAATTGAGCACAACTAAGGAGTTGGGTAAGGTTGGTAAGATGATTATCGAAGTATCCGAGCAATAAAGTTTCATCAAGGAATTGGGTAAGGTTGGTAAGCTAGAAATTTGAGAAAGATTGCAATAGAGTTTCGTCAATTTCCGATATCTTAGTAATCTACCCGAGATATTTAATATGTCACCTTTATTAGTGTCAGTAAGAGTTAAACTATCAAAGGTATCATCATAAATTATTAATTCAAGATTTATTATTCTTTCTTCTAATTCATTAATAATTTTTTGCTTATCTTTGAATACTTCTTCTCGCTCTCTATCCTTTTTTTCTAAATTATTAATAATTACTTGATTGGCTCTGGTTTCTGCCTCTCGCTCTCTAATCTTTTCTTCTAAATTTTTGAAATGTGAACGTAATCCCTCATTACTTTGCTCTAATTCCTCGACTCTTTTTTCCAAGTTTTTTAGGGTTTTTTCTAAATTGTTCTTTAAAACCATTTTTGATTAAAGATTTTTTCTAATTTTAATTTAATTTGTTCCGATGTTTATTTAATGAGCACTGCATAGAAAATTACCAATTTTACTCAGCCCTCGGTTATATTTTTCCCATATTTAATACTTTTCACAAATTCTCTAGTATAACTTAAAAAGGATCGATCTACCAATTCTAAGTTAGATCGTCTTACCAAAAGTTAAAATTTTTATGATCTCTAACTATGGGTTATTGGGAACCTTTCAACAAAAAATTAGATTTTTTGATTCATATTATAGTATATTATATGAACTTTATTTGGTTAGACTTTTAGAGGATATTAGCTTAATAATAAAGTAATGCAAGAAATTATGGCCGGCTTAGATTTTATAGAAATGATCGACGTAAATTTTAGCAAAATCTCAAGTATTACGAAATTGATGTAACAATATTTTTGTGATATTTTATAGTTACATTATTTTTAAAACAAATTTATATTTATAAAAATAATTATTATAATAAAATGTTATATATATTGCATCACCTAATTAATTGATTTGATTCAATATATTTTTAATGCAATTATTTATTAGCTAGTTATGTATGTTTATTGTAGCATAACATTTTTTTGATTATCAATTACTCAAAAATCAATTTACTAATCTCATAACACACTTTTAATAGCTCAGCTTCCATATCTTATTTTTTTTTAGCCATTTACAACAGTTTAGTTAAAAAAATGTAACTAAAAAATAAAATAATAATTAATTAAAAAAAAATTCCAAGAAGTGATACTAGCAAATTTGAATATTATAAAAGATTATTTCATAATTTAATTGACTTTAATGATGAGTTAATATTGATTTACAACCACAAGTTATCTTAACTGATTTTAAAAAAGCTGTAATTAATATAATTCATGAAGAATTTCAAGTTAAAATAAAGGATATCATTTTTATTTGTCTTAAAATATTTATCATAAAGTGTAAAGTCTTGGCCTTACTATTCAATATGAAACTAATGAAAATTTTAGTTAATTAATTAGACATATACATCTAAATAAAATTTCAAATGCATTTGATGAATTGAGAATTAATATGCTAGAAGAAGCAAATGATATTATGGATTGGTTTGAAATTTATTATGTTTGCAATAGATTAAGACAAATAACAAAAAGTGAAAATATTAGTAAGAAAGAACTCACTCTCTTTAATCAGTTGTTAATAATATTGAGTATGCATTTTATAGAATTCAAAATTCTATTGAAGCTTAGCATAAAAGATGGGAAATATTAGTAGGTCATGCACATGTAAATGTATTTAAAATTATTAATGAAATACAAAAAGAATAAAACTAAGTTCAACTCAATATAGAATGAAGTTTGTGAGAAATGCTATAATTTTCACAAAAATGAAAAAAGCATGAAAATCAAATTCAAAAAGTATATAATAATCATGAAAATAAGATACTTATAGATTTTTTACAAGAAATTGCTCACAATTTTTTATTTTAAATAATTTTAAATAGTTTGTATTAAAGTCTAATTATTTTATATACTTTATTAATTTTACATAATTAATTTAATTAATATATTTATGAGTAATTAATAAATAAATAAAATTAGAATCAAATAATCTTTGAAAAATATAAAATATAGCATTTATTGTAAAGTTTTTAATTTTAAAATTTTTTTGGAAATAATCATCGGTAAAATAATTATCAGTAAAATGAACATGATAGCAAAATAATCATATCAGGAAAATGACTGTTGGTAGAATGGTTGTTAATAAAATAAACTTGTTTATGATATGTTGTTAGTGATAGTCTAGTTATGACGCATTAATATTGCATCAATTATAATTAGCGAATAATGATCCCATCGATCATGGATCTCAACTTTCTCTAATTTCTATCATTTCTTTAATTTCTTAGCGATCTTAGCAATCTATAATTTCTTATATATCTTATATATCTTTAATTTCTTATTTATATTATATTTCTTATTTATCTTTACTATATT